>VUYV01000023.1:6001576-6294536 GCA_008711295.1 Anarhynchus alexandrinus
CCCCCCCCCCCCCCGGCACCTCCCGCGGGAGGGCAGGGGAGCAGAGGGGGTCCCTGTCGCCCCCCACCCGAGCAGGCGATGGGGTGCGGGCTGGGAAAGGCATCCCCTCGCAAACTTGGCTTGTCAGCGAGACGAGGCAGGAGCGTTAAGGGAAGCCAGAAAACTGTGAAACAAGCTTGGAAAAGGTGGTTAAACGCGGAGGAAAAGCGTGAAAACGATGCAGAGATATATTGAGCCTTCCGTGATTTAATTCCGGCTGTCAGAAACAGAGACGCTCTCCAGCCAAAGGGATAACTGTGACACATACGTTAAAACTCACCTTCCATCTACAGTGTTAATGGTTATAAATATCCCCTGAACACAGCTGGTTATTCAGTAGTACGAGATGTAGAGTAAGGCTGTTTCCATTCGAGTGAATGAAGATCTGTCATAGAAACAAAACAATACACCGGGTAAAAATGAAGTCCTCGTATACGTCTGGCTTTCAACATTTGAATTGTTAATCCGTGAAGTTTCCTTTTGCCTGCCTTCTCCGCCATTCCCCCGCTATCTTTCTCAGAAATACAACCGCTGCCAGTAGTGCTGCAGTGCTAAAACTGCAATAGATGCTGAAGCTTGACTGTGAACTGCCGGGGACAGTAACGGTTTTCCTTTTTTCTGTTGATTTTAAGAGAAATGGGACGAAGCCCTTCACGTGCTTGTTAGCAGCCGTGAGAATTTGCATAAATCAAATGATAACACCGCTTTGCTCCATTCTGGACGACAACTTTTCAGGTCAGGGACTAGGCTTGTTTGTCTTAACTTTTTTTTCTTCTTTAAACAGAGTAACCCCAAAAGGTCTTTTCAGGTCAGGAGTGACCAGTTCCTGTTTCCCCCTACGGCTGCTGCTGTTCCCCTCCATATAATTCAGAGCTCAGAGTGACAGGGCTGTACTCATGTGGCACTGCAATTACCCTAATAACCCCAGCCAGCGCCACGCTGGGGCTGCACGCCTGCCCCACAGCATCGGCTCAGACTGCTTCCAGCTGACTGGCCTTACCGGGAGCCGAGTAGAATTGCCTTGGGGGTCAGATCTGCCAGTTGTCCTGGGCTGATTTTTCAAACGTCATTTCAGGCTTGCCTAAACCTGTTTTTGCCCACTTCTAAAGCCACGCAAAAGTCAAATTCGGAAGTCACACTGTTCGAGGTCTCACCTGCTGTCCTGTGCTGAGTCTGGCACGCGACCTAGCTGAGTGATACCCACAGCCCCTCTTCCTCCTCCACCTGCAGAATGCGATTTTTCACCCTTGTCCTCAAGTTTATCAGTTCTTTGAAGTCCTTTATTGGTAAACTAACAAACCAACCTGATAGTTTAAAAACCTTGCACCCAAATGAGTAATAAAGAGATAAGAACTGGCAAAAAGATACTGCATGAACTAAGTATTAACAGGAAGCGTTCAGGGGATAATAGATGGTCTTACATGCAGTGTAGAGCTTGTTGTGAGAGAGAGAGGCAGTGGAGTTACTCTTTCTGGTGTTGCCAGTAACTCATCTCAAGAGTGTAACACGGGCGTTGTGTATTCCACTAAAGTACCGAGGTTTCCAGGAGGTAGCCTGACACTTGTGGAAAAATTGTAACCACTCAAGTACTTCTCTAGCCATTTTTAGCAAGCTGGTGTTTTGTTTTCTTTTGTTTTTTAAGCAAATGTATATCGATGTTGCTCCTGTACTGATGCATCGATGCACTGGTAGTCTCTGTACTACACCAGGAAGTTTCCTATAACTGAACTTACTGAAAGTTTGAAAAGCACGGTATAATTCTCTTTCATTCATGCAATGATAACGGGTTTATAGTCACCAAGTTCCCAAAGCGGTAGCAGTTTGCTTCGTTCACACCTGGCAGTCACCGGGTGTACCTCTGTGAAGTGGTCACCGAACCTCTCCTTGGTGCCCGTTGGACTGGGCTGTCGCATGTCCACGCACTCCACCTCAACGGAGACTCCTGGAGTTTCAGCAGTGCCATCTTTGGGTATTTTCAGTCTCCCGACCTTACACCTCTCTGCCTCCCTTCCCTGTCAGTTGTAAAACGCAGACAGAAGAGGTCTGAACGCCTGAAGCGTGGGCAGACCTGTGATCCCAGCCTTGGCGCTCATTTCCACGGTGCCACTGTTTTTCCACATCTGCACTCTGGGAGTGATAACCCATCCGTGCACAGCTCACAGAGGTGGTGTGAAAATTAACTACTGTTTGTAAGGCACTTCACAGGAACGTATATGGCAATTAGTCCTCTCGAGGATTGTTATGCGTCTGGTAATTCAAGTGTAACTAGCTGAACATAAGGCTCTGCTTTCAAAGGTTATTGCTGCACACCTTTCTGCAGAGTAAAACGGGGTGAGATGAAGGTTAGTGACTTAAAGTAGCGCAAATTTTTATGGGCTTTTCTGGTTCCTTTTCTGTGAAAAATATTCAAAAAGGAGTGTTAGTTTGAGTGAAATATTTCCATGATGGATCTGCATAATAGCTCAAAGGAACTTGAAAGACTTATACCTTAGTACTATTAATAATGAAGAAGACCCGTGGAGCACGACTGCTTCATCTTCAGTTACTTGACCTTGGCTCCGATTTGTTGATTTATGAACTTTATTTACTGGCAGGGTTGGTGAATTCTCTTGCAAGACAGAAATTACAGTGTGCCAGCCCTCTCTGGTTGCCATGGTAACGAGTACACCGCACAGATTCCCTAATGAGACCCTTGGCTGGCCACTGATTGTCTGCGTTTTTCTCATTTGGTAATTCTGGGCCTTGAAGTAAATAGAAGGTCTTGTTCATATGGCTGTCAGTACTCAAGCAGTCAAAATGGAAACAGAAATAAAAGAACAGTTGCCTTCAGCATGGTGAGAACGTATTGTAACTGAGCCTCAGTCATACATACACGGATGGGATATAAGCAGATAACTTTCAGTATTGTGTTTTCTTCTGAGAAGGGTATGGTGAAAAGGACCCATCCTGGATCTTGGGTTTGGTTTGAGCTTTGTGTACCTCTTCTGTGGCTGACTGCTAACGTGTGCAAAGCAGCAAGTTATTTTGCATCGTCGGGGGGTTATTCTCAATTACAGGTGTTTTCCGCATTTTCTAGTCTGCCAGTTTTCATCACAGTCCTTGTATTGCTGGAGAGTTCCTTCATATTGCTCTGTTCCCTTTTCTTATTTATCGTTTAGCAACAGGCAGGATCTGCAAACTTTTGTTCACTTGACTTATGTTAGCTCAGAGACATCATGTGAGTCCTGTTGGACCCAGGCACCTTAGGGTTTTAGTCCTGTGAAAAGTTACAGGAACAAAAGTTTTCCTGTAAGTGCGAAATCACAGGATTAGATTCATGGTGTTCACGGCGTGAGCACTATGACCGTCTGCAAGTTTTTATTTCCACTGCAGGAGTTCAAAGTAATTATTTTCAAAAAACAGTTACTGTACCTAAAATATTTTACATACACTGTTTATAAATAATACCTAAGATAACTGGAAGAGATGAGGGGAGGTGAGAGGTGGCTGTCCCGTCTTCTCTCCAGCTTTGTTTATTTCATTACTTTTCCCACCTTTTTTTGTATGGTCTGCCCCATTATTTTCCTCTGTGGTCTTTAGTAAAGTGTCTTTTGGTCACTGTGGGCAATCAGGCAAAACCAAATGTTTTTTTTTAAAAATGAGAACATAAACATATAGCAGCGGGCAGACATCCAAATGCACATGTTGCTTGGCTTTGGCAACTGGACTAGATGAGAAGAAGTTTTCTTGACTCATAAAGGCTATGGTTTGAAAGCTTTATTGTTTAGTCCGTTCACCTATGAACAGCTGCATCTTAATGAAAGAAATAAACAAGAAAGGTATCAACGATGATATAACTATCTTCTGTAGCAGTTTTATTCAAAATACATGTTAAGCTGGCAACAGCTGAATTTAGTAATTTCACATTTCGGTGGCTGTCCTGTTGTGGGTTAAGGCTGGAAAAGACCACTGATGGTTGACATTGAAATTCTTTCTTTGCCCTGCCAGAAGCAGCCTCTAAATGACCTGTGGTACTTAACTGCATATTAACCCATCCTGCCTTAAAGATTGCTGATGGGTGTGACAAACGAGAATAAAACTAACTGGAACAAGTGGTGGGTTAGAAATCCGTCTTAAAGGGAGAGCTCCAGTGGAAAGCTGTGAAATGGCAAAGAGCCAGACACCACACCATATTTAGGCTCCTGGTCACTGATCATCTTCTTTAGTTTTAGAGGGAGCAGCATTTTAAAGCTGCGTGGAGGTGTGCTCGCCTGCCCACGGGGGAGCGGCGCTTGTTGAAAGCTGTTGCTGGGTCCTGCTGTTTCGGGCGCCAGTGTCAAAAGCCATCCCCTGCGCACACCCCGCCAACAAAAAAAGCAGAGTTTCTAATATGCCTCTGCTGAACCCAAGCATTTATTTTGTGGGTGTAAATTTCCACATGGTCAAGGGCTGTGGTTTACAAGCTGTTTTGGGAAATCACTTAACAGTTTGCCCAGTAGTGACCCAAAATAACAGCTGTTACATGTTATAAATATGTAAAGTTGTATCATATGTAAATACGAATAATACACAGATATAAAGTTATACTTATTTATAAGTATATCTGTAATATATATAGTATTTATACTACATATAAATAATATTTTTATATTGTATTATTATGTATTCTATATTATTTAAAATATTATAATATCTTAACATGGCATATATATTGTTCTTATTCTTATTCTTATTCTTATTCTTATTCTTATTCTTATTCTTATTCTTTCTTATTCTTATTCTTGTACATATTCTATTCTGTAGTCACATGAGAGACAACAGATAGGTCTGGCAGAGAAGGTGTCTGACTTACGGGGTAAGGGAGCTGCGGTTCTGCTGGGAGCGGTCCTGCTCCTGGTCCTGTCCAGTGTTTTCCCAAATGATGCAGTGGAAGGGATAACGCACCTCCCTCCGTATTGCACCTGCGCGGAGCACGAGGCCGGAAGGAGCCGCAAAGACGTGGGAGCACAGAATCAGATTTCAAAATCATCTCAACAGGTTGGAGATCTGGGCTGGAGATGACAGGGTGTGAGTGTACAACGCAGGGTTCTGCTCTGTGGTAGGATTAGGGAAATGCTGAAATTACAAGCTGGGTAGCAATTTTTTTGGCCAGGACATTTTTAGCAACCCCCCCCCCAAAACGCTCTGCAAAAGGGAAGGGAGTAACTTTGCTCCATGGCCAAGGTGGATGGGAGAGGAAACAATAATTCTCAGTAGGAGGGAAGGTCAGGGCTAGGCATCAAAATGTGCTCTCTAAGAAAAAGGCTCATGAAGCTCTGGGGTAACCTGCGAAGATGCTGCCATCGGAAGTCCTCTCAACGAGGTTACGTGAGCATCCATCAGCAGGGAGAGAGGAGCTGTGTCTGCTTAGGAGGAGCCCTAATTTTTAGTGATTTTTCTTTCATGATTAAACCCCTAGTCTGTAGGAAGTTTTTCTCTAGAACAGGAGTATCATTTCCCAACAGGGCTGAAGAAAGACAACCAGAAACTCTTTTTTTTTTTTTTTAAGTAGGAAATAGGGGGTTTGGGGGAGAAAGGGTGTCTATCTGAAGTTGTAAGTGACTGCAAAGCACAACCCCATAACCCAGAGCAGTGGGACCTGGTGTGATGCGTGAACGGGTGCACGGAGGGGTGTCAATGGCATGAAGAGGAAAATGCCGTGGCAAAACAAAACCACTTCAATCGGCGTGTCTTCAGCTTTGTCCTTGTCACGGTACCGATATCTTCCTAGATGTAGTCCTGGTGCAGGAAAGAGCTTGAACAGTTAGAAACCTCCTCCCTTTTTTGCACAGCACACTACTACGCTATTTACACCTTAGCTGGGTGACAGTCAGGTGCTTCCATGTGGTTGTGCACAGCGAATTTCCAGAATGACAGCCAAAATGGGGGAAAGATGAACTTTTGGTATGCGCTTGGTGTTGCAGTGTTTTTTTAACTTTTCTCTTTGTTTCCTCTCCTTAAACCTGAAGCCACAGCCCATAATTTCTGTGCTTCTGGTGTCTCTCCAGCCTAAGTACAGAGGGGAGAGGATGTATTTATGTTCTCTGCTAAGCGTTCTCCTGAAGCTGTAGAGAAAACCCTCGTCGCCCCGTGATAGTTTGCAAAATCCGCTGCAAGACACCATAAGGTGCCGGCATATTTTAGCTGGTAACACTCCAAACGTCATAGCTTAGAATTTGCAAAATATTGCAGGATGGGAAAAAAATGAACTCTTCTCAAAATGTAGAAGCTGACACTTTTTTTCTAATCTGTGAGATTTTGATCCTTGCCATTGAGCCAGTTTTGCACAGAAGATGCCGATGTACTCATTCAGTGGAACATTTTCTGTTCTCCATCATATGGATTATCCCCTACAGCAGTCCGTACTTATACCAGGTCATGCCACTCTACACTCTGAGGTTGAATATCTGCTCCGATTTTATTGTAACTGAAAGCTTTTTATAGAGTCTTTTTGTGTGTGTGTGTTTAACTAGGAAAGTGAGTAATTCCTGTCTCAAATTTAGATTTCATACTGTCTTTTTTTTAGCTCTGTTAGTGGGAAAAAATAATGTCTGGCTTTTTGGGTTTTTTTTTGTTTTCTTTTTTAGTTAAAACATATTTTAACCCCATCTGTAACTATAAAGTCAATGGTGCCTTTTTAAAAACTGAGCTCTTACTCACAGACTCAGCGTTAAATTTTTTAGACCCAAGAGGCAAACATTTATTGTGCAACCAGTAAACTGCAATTGAAACTGTTCTGTAAAGTGCTTGGCACAGATGTGTGAATCCTAGCAGTTTTAGCAGACTTGATGAGTACTGATGACTTAATTTTAAACCATTCAGGTTTTAACGTTTCCCTCTCTGATTTCCAAAACTACAGATAACTGTTGTGGAACTAAACCAGTTAAAAAGGAGTGTTATCTTTATAACCAATGAATTAACATTAAGGTTAATTAATTAAGCAGGTTGATAATTTCCAAATCTTCTAGATTTCAAGTTACATTTCAAGGTAAATTCTACTTACAAGTTTAAAACTTGTGCTCCCAAGTCAAGACATGCAAAAAAACCTCATGCAAATAACTTGTGTCCAAAACCTCTTTCAGTTAAATCCTGTTTCCTGCACACAGCTTCACTTCATAGCAGGGTATAGCTAAGAACCCCATAAATGGTATATTTTTGCTGAACTGAATATTAGGAATTAAACAAGCAACTTTGGACTCCACCCACTTTGTCTCAGCTGGTGCCTGGCATCAGCCTAAAAATCAGGCACAGTGCTGAGTGTTTGCTGAACAGGCAGTGTGATTTGATTGAAATACTTGTGACGGATGAAGATTTTTTGGCTGGGGACAGCTGGGTCAGGTATTTTGATTTTAGAAATATGTTTTCATTTGAGGGAGAGAAGATCTTTATTGTGGGGGTAAGTGAAGAAAGCCAGAAATTTATATACGCAATATATATAAATCCACAGTATGTAGATTTTATTTCCCTTTGTCTTTCCATAAATAGTCTAAGGGCTCAGTCCTGTAACATATTAAACGTTATGGTGCAATCCAGTAAAACACAGGTGAACGATCCTCCCAGAAACAGAAGCACTAGTCAATTAATGCTTGCAAATTTTACTAGGTAATTAAGTTCTGTGCATTTTTTTTCCCCTGTATTTTTTCCCCAAATTGTCTGTGAATATATTTCCCCTTCAGCAAGCTTTTTTGTCTTGTTAGATAATCTATTCAGAAATAATGAGACTGATTTCAGTATGGAAATATACAGCAGCCCTTCTTAGTAATGCATTCACATGTATGAAAAAAAAAAAGCCTGTCTGGCAGAGAAAAAAAATTAAAAATTTGTAAATTTGGATTTACAATTTCTTTTGGACTGCAACAGAATACATTATACTGAGCATCGCAAATAATTTGTATTTTGGAATAGCTCCACAAGATAGTGAAGCATTACTGGAATATAGCATCAGGAGGGTGGTTATTCACCCGGCCCTTCATTTGCAAGAAACATTCTACACTTTAATTGAGCTCCCTTCAATATGCTGCATCTGCTTTAATGCACTGTGTTTGCTGTATGCATTTGAGCAGTCTCATAAAGATGGTCAAAATTTGTTTTGGTCTAGCCAGGAGTCAAGAAGAAATAGCAGCTCGGAGCCATGTAGCAAAGATATGCACTATTAACCATTGCAATTTAATTATTTTTGTGTGTGTGTTAACATTCAATGCTTTACTGTTGGATAGTTAACTCTGTAAAGCTAAGTGACCTCTTTCCAGTCAGGCGTCTCTTAAACTGTCTTCACCTCTACTGACCTCCTCGATACTGATTAAACTGTTTGGTTGTGTTTGATTAGCTTAGTTTACAGACCATTTAACTGCTGCAGAAGTATTTACATGGGATAATACTGTGGCGATTAAGATGGGGGAAGTAAAAACCTGGAACCACTTCAGCAGGTTTTATGAAACAAAGAGGTACGAATCCAGCATGTGTGTGTGGATTTCAAAATCTCAGGACTTGCCCTTTGGGCTCAGTGATTTATTTTTCTTCTGGAGGAGAAGTCAGTCTTGCTCCTTCAGTGGAAGGCGGTGATTTCCCTCCTTGCAGCAGTTCCCCTCGTGGCCGTACCCTGGTGTCGGTGCCCTGCCCGTGGCTGTGAGATTCACACGGGACAACGAGGAATATGCTTTTTAACAAGGTAAGAGCAGAGCAAATTGCTCTGTGTTTTACTTCATTGATGCACTGCCACTGTCCTAGGACAATTAAAAAGTGGAAAGTCTGAGTGAACGCAGCTAGACATCAGCTGTTCAGTGTCGTTCTTTGGCTGCCTCCACCTGTAAGTTTCATTACTTTCCTGCACTGTTCAGTGTTGTAAGTCAGGTTTTCTTGTTCCCACTGGCATGGCTGAGGTAAATTTGTAATATTATGTTATATCCATCCTTTTCATCAAATGCCCTTTTTACCACTACTAATGGCCACTGGGCAGTTATCTTCATTGATGTGTTCCAAGGGAGTTGCCAGTCTTTTATTTTTCCTCTCTTTTTTTTGGTGGACTGTAGCTCTTCAGAAGAAACTGGGATGACCAGTGCATATTCCCTTTCCTACCCAGGTCATTCATCAAGAGAGACTTCATTGTGCCTCTCAGTGAAGAGGTGGAGGAGCATGTGCGTGGCTCTTGAGACTCCTGTGTGGGGGAGGGAGCTGGAGCCTTTGCTCAAATGCAGTTGTGCCCTGGCCCGCACCAGATGTCATGGTTTGGGGACTGGGTTGGGAAGTCAGTAGGAAGGCTTGAAGGACATACCTGTTTGCCTCGACAGTACTACACAAATCTTCCTGTAAGATTAGGGCAGCCTTTGGTAGCCTTGGGGAGGGCAATAGGTAGGCACATCCTGGCTGTGCAGAGTGACAAGGGCTTTTGTGTGGATGAAAGGACTGTTCCTCTGGGTTTTGTGTGGGTTGTCCATCTTTCACAGTTTGGAGGTGCAGTGAGTTCCCTGCAGTCTCGCATGGGCTTTTTGTCCAGGGCTGATGCCCCAGGAAACGTGCCTCAGGGGCTGGGCTAAGCAGAGGTCTGCAGCGCTGTTCCTCCCAGCCAACTGGCGACTGGGAGAGCTGGACCCTGGCCCCCATGACTAACGCCAGAGCCCTCTGGCAGCAAGGTCCTTCACACACAGTGGGAAGGTCTGCTGTTCCCATTGCATACTGCTTTTACGTGAATTAATACGGGCTGTCTGAGGCATGAGGTATCTTGTTGAAGCTTTATTGAAGGTCAAGTAAATTAAGTTGTGTAGGTCATTTTCATCTGCTTGATTCACCTTTCCTCTCTGTTTAATGACTACTTTGAAACACTCACACAGCCATCAGGGGTCTAGCAGTTTTCCCTCATGACTGTTGCAAAAGCATGATCCTATCCGGTTCCATTTGTTTTAAGTGCTGCACTACTTTTAATTATGCTCTGCCTGTGCAAGATGCTTTCTCAAAAATAGTAGAAGTGTATCACTTTTGCTGTATTTATAATTATACTATAAGGAATTCAGAAGGATGTCAAACTAAAATTTCTGCTGATACGACATGCTATTTGAGAAACAATGTCTTGTTTTTGTTGTGTGTGGGTTTTTTTGCTGGTTTCAGGGGACTGACAAAAGAAAATGGCATTACCATTTTTCACATGGTTTGACCCATTAGATTGTTTGGTAGAAAGTATTTGAGTAGGCGGCAAATTGAATTGCTTTTACATTTTCAAGACACTTAAGATAGAAAATAGAAAAGACAGCACTAGATAAACATGCTGCATATATAATAATATTACTGCCAAGGAAATTTAATTCAGTCTTCAGTGATGGGTTTGGGCAGATGTGTTGCATTCAGCTGGAGATAAGGTAATACATGCAGTGCAGTCTCAAGTAAGCAGGAACAGAATGAAACTGATATTTTGCATTAGTTGTGTATTATTTATTGTATCTGATATAAGTGTACAGCAGACACCTGATACTACCACCATCTGCCTGGTATCAGATACTGTGTCTGCATGTGGAAAGGGTAGGGTGGTGCTGTCTGGACTTTCTGTACAAGAGTTGCCTCAGAAAAGCTTTTATTTTGTAAACAACTACTTTGCTAGTGCTTTTCTGGGTAATTTGCTTTCTTTGCTAAGGCTGTAGCTCTGTCATCAAAAATCAAGACTTGCATTAGTAGAATCATAGAATGGTTAGACTTAAAGATCATCTAGTTCCAACACCCCTGCCCTGGGCAGGGACACCTCCCACTAGACCAGGTTGCTCAAAGCCCCATCCAGCCTGGCCTTGAACACCTCCAGGGATGGGGCATCCACAAGTTCTCTAAGCAACCTATTCCAGTGCCTCACCACCCTCACAGTAAAGAATTTCTTCCTAATATCTAATCTAAATCTCCCCTCTTTCCATTTAAAACCATTACCCCTCATCCTATCGCTACACTCCCTGATCAAGAATTCCTCCCCATCTTTCCTGTAGGCACCCTGTAGGTACTGGAAGGCTGCTATAAGGTCTCCCTGGAGCCTTCTCTTCTCCAGGCTGAACAACACCAACTCTCTCAGCCTGTCTTCTCAGGAGAGGTGCTCCAGCCCTCTGGTCATCTTTGTGGCCCTCCTCTGGACCTGTTCCAACAGGTCCATGTCCTTCTTATGTTGGGAGCCCCAGGGCTGAATACACTACTCCAGGTGGGTTCTCACCAGAGTGGAGTAGAGGGGTGGAATCACTGCCCTCAACCTGCTGGCCACGCTTCGTTTGAAGCAGCCGAGGATGCAGTTGGCTTTCTGGGCTGCAAGCACACATTGGCAGCTCATGTTGAGCTTCTCATGTGCCAGGACCCCCAAGTCCTTCTCAGGGCTGCTGTCAATCCACCCTCCACCCAGCCTGTACTTGTGCTTGGGATTGCCCTGACCCAGGTGCAGGACCTTGCACTTGGCCTTGTTGAACTTCATGAGGTTTGCACAGGCCCACTTCTGAAGCCTGTCCATGTCCCTCTGGATGGCATCCCTTCCCTCCAGCATGACAACTGCTCTACACAGCTTGGTGTCATCAGCAAACTTGCTGAGGGTGCACTCAATTCCACTGTCCATGTCACTGCAAAGATGTTAAACAGCACCTGTCCCAGTACTGACCCTGGGGAACATCACTCGTCACTGGTCGCCACTTGGACATTGAGGTGTTGATCGCAACTGTTTTAGTGCGGCCATCCAGCCAGTTCCTTATCCACCAAGTGGTCCATCTGTCAAATCCATGTCTCTCCAATTTAGAGACAAGGGTTTCATGTGGGACAGTGTCAAATGCTTTGCACAAGTCCAGGTAGTAGTTGGTCACTACTGTACAGTGGTCCCAGTATTTTATCTCAAGACAGTGAAAAGCAGGAGTTATGATGAACTGTGTAAGAAACCAATATTCCTGTGCTCTGAGGGTAGGAGACTGCAGGAAGACGGTTTTGGGATAGTTCAGTATCAGAATACACTGTGAAGGGCAAGAAAGTCTCAAGTTTTGAAAAAGTGCTTTGCCTGCGTGTTCTGAAGAGATAGATGTCAGTAATATCCTTAGATGGAGAATGAGAGAAGGAAGAAAACAACACAAAAAATGCAGGGAAGTTTCCAGCCATTCAAGTAGGAAGTAAACCGATGGAAGAAACTATCTGGTGGACCAGATAATCTGGTGGTTACACAGCCCAGTGCTGTTTAAGTGGGAGATGGGGTGGGACTCTCAAATGAGTTTGTCTCAAAAGCCACATAACTCAGGACTGGTGCTTCCAGAAAGAGCTTACTGCCTTTTGGTATAAATCCCTCAAGGGAAAACCAAGTTTTGAACCTGATTCTCTAGGCAGGAGACTACAGTTCCCCCTGAAATGGTGTGGTCAGCAATGGTCTGCCTTGGTCCTCTCTGCTCTCCATCCAGCTGCCCCTGAAGACCCCAAGGAGGGCCATGCAGGCTGTCCACAGTGTGCTACCCTTTGCACTACAGAAATGTGGCTCCCATCTTACAGAAGGAGAAACTGAGTCAGAGAGACCTGCACTAAAGGTTTTTTTGTTGCTGAAGGTCATTATGTGCAGTCAGAGACCACTGAGCTCCTGACCTTGCCCCAAGATGAGAAACAACTCTGTGGCGATGAGCCAGGGTTGCCTTGCTCTGCCCCAGAGCTGCTACAGTGATTTTCCTTCCTGCCTGCGAAGGGGTGAGCTCCATAGGATGGAAGAAGGACATCGCAGCGTTGGGCTTGAGCTGTGCAATTCCTACTGCATGTGTCTGCCCTGTAGTTGGGAAAGTTTTGTGTTTGAACAGACCAACTTCCCCAAGGCTGGAGGTACAAGGACAAGACCTCTGTTTCTTAGGCTTTTTTCTGAATCGTATGGTTGGATTTTCAGCTAGCCCAGTAGTGTCAGGTTTATAATTAAAAGAAAACAGCCTTTTTACCACTGCCCCCCATTGCTCCAAAATCAGAGTTGTTTCCAGAGCGCAAAACCAGTGATCCAGTCTCTGAGGAATGGGGACCACAGGTCTGGTGGTCTAGCAGGTCAGAGGGGCACAAAGTGCAGAGAATAACCTCTACCCTCCCACCTGCACCACTGAAAGCAGCTGGGTCCTTCTCCAAAGTCTTGTGGAAATGACTTCTTTTGAGGGCAAAGGGCACGCAAGAGGCTTGCTCAGCTACAGAGATGGGCAAAAATAATGACCAATGCGTTTTGGTAAATGCATGGCTCTGCTGAGGAGTGTCATGTGCTGCAGCCCTGATGAAGTCTGCACTTCTCCAGCTGGAGGGGAAAAGTGCTGAAGAAAGAAGGTTCAGGAATGGTATGTGATCTGATCAATGCTTATAAATACTTAAAGGGAGGGTGCCAGGGGGAAGGGAACAGTCTTTTTTCAGGGGTGCCCAGTGATAGGAGAAGAGGTAACGGGCACAAACTTGAACATAGGAAGTTCCATCTAAACATGAGGAGGAACTTCTTTCCTTTGAGGGTGGCAGAGCACTGGCACAGGCTGCCCAGAGATGTTGTGGAGTCTCCCACTCTGGAGACATTCAAAACCCACCTGGATGCCGTCCTGTGCAACCTGCTGTAGGTGACCCTGCTCTGGCAGGGGGGTTGGACTAGATGATCTCCAGAGGTCCCTTCCAACACCTGTCATTCTGTGATTCTGTGATCTTAATGAGCCACCATGGTTGGCTTCCAGGTGGTGCCCAAGGTCAGGAGCAGGCTGAGCCCTGCTGGGTTCATCTTCTTGCCCTGTGTTGTGGGGGACACATGCAATAATAAATTTAAAGGAGGGTCAACATGAATGAACAGTTGCAGACCAACCTGCGCCTGGACAGCACCATGAGCTGTCCTGGCAGTTTAACGGTAACCCGCTCCTGCTGCTTTCTTGGCTCCCATGTCAACAAGGGCTGGAAGTGTGGTAGGAGTGAGACCCAAAATGCCCTTCCCCACAGAGAGGGTCAAAGCAATAGGTTTTTCTGGTAAGAGGAGGGAACAATATTCAACAGTGTCTTTTGGGGGTGATACTTTAGCCAGTGATACCTTGAGGAGAAAGGGACTACAGCGAGGCAGCAAAAAGACGAAAAATGGGCAATGGAAGAGACATCTGCCTGATGCTGGTCAGGAAATGCAGCTTGCTGTGCGTGGTGCAGGTGGACCTCATGTGCTCCACTACACCTGCAGCATGTAAGCCACCAGGCTTACCCGTGCGAAGCAGCGTGCCTGCATTTTGCTGACAGAAACGGAAAGTTTGTTTGCTGTTGCTTATGGGATGCATTTGCTTGCTGTGCTGGAGGAGCGCGGCGTAACCTGGGCAGACAGAGTGACCGTGCATACCCTGGGGCAAGACACAGTGTTTGTTCTGACAAAGTCCTGTTTTATTCTGGTTTGGTTTGTGTTCATAAAGGCCTCCGCAGTGCATGCTGGGCACTGAGTGGGCTGGGAGTGGGAAGGTGCAGACTGCTGGGGAGAGCAGTTTTTCAGGAACTTTTGCTGCTGTAAGTGCAACCCATGGCCTGTCTGATTGCCAGCTTCTTCTTCACAGTCAACAGAGAAGGCTGTCTAGAAACTGCCATAAAGGGCAATCCTCGATTTTCTGTGGTAAGGGTGGTTTGAGAAGATTTACAAGCATTGTGAATTTAATTTTACAGGCATCTGTGCATGCAGTGCTCCCTCTGTGCTTTGTGGCACGGAGAGCACACGCTGCTCCAGCTCTTGCACCCTGACCAAAATCCACCCCCCAATTTCAAGACGGTGCAGACCTATCGCACTAGTGAGGCACATCTTGCCTGCGTTAACCTGAGTGACAAAGGAGTTCAGTGTGGTGTGAGTCAGGGAGTGCAAGCAAAACGAAGCAAGTGCCCTCGTTGGGCATCACTCAGGATCTAGCACGTGGCTGGCAACTGGGACTCCCACTTGGCTGTGACATGGCATGGCAGCAGCGTGTGCTGTGAAGGTGCAGGAGCTGGATGGAGCTGGTGAGGTTGAGCCAGGCACGAAACCGTGCCTTCCACCCGTCCCTCTGGACGGGCCTGTGTGTCGCACGTATTTCTCCATGCCTTTATGCCTAATGGTAGAACGACTGTCATTGTTGGGGCAGTCAGATGGTATGAGGGAGCATTAAGAAAGTCACAGGCATACGTGAGTGTTGCTGAAACTGGCAGTGAGTATTTGAGTTAGACAGCTGGGTAAAGAGTGAATGTCTTAATAGTTGTTATTAAAGTTGGTCTGTAACTTTCTGTGGAAGTACTTGTTAAAGCACAGGCAGGTGACAGCGTTGCTGTGTTTCACTGAGCAGTTTAGTCCAGTGATAACATTATCACATTTTTTCTTGATGCACATTTGTTTAAAATATATCTGTATTTTGTTTTATTGGGGCTTTTTGCTGACATTCATTTTTAAGTCAGTGTTTTCCTAAAGTTAACTGCTGGTGTCATAGACATTGTACATTACTGGCATCAAAAATATTTCACAGGTAGCAGAAGGGAACTGGTTCTTTTTGGGGCATGAAACTAATAAATACAGAATGACACCAAAACAGGGAGCCCTGAATGATACTGCTCTAGCCGAGCCCAAGGTTGGATGTTGTGCAGCTGTGGCTGTGTTTCAGATGAGCACCGTGTTGCAGTGATGAACACCCCACATTTGCAGCCACCGCGGTGAGCAGGTCCGTCTCACTTAGCACCGCCTGCCCAGTGTCGAGGTCGTCTCTGGTGCCGTCTCCCTCTCTCACCGTGCCGCTGGTCTGAAGGGCCTCCATGGATTGGAGGGCAGTGGGACAGAGGGTTTCTTCTGCATGTCTTGTATCTTCACAGGGTTGGCTCAAGTATCGCTTCTAGTTGCTGGCACAGAACCAATGCTGTCTGCCAAGTGATGTATTTGTCCCAGATACTGCTCGTCTTGCCCCTCCGACGTCTTGCTCTGTCCATTGGATTGGACTGCAAATGTGAACAACCAGAAGCTTTACCTTTAAACAACTTTTTTTTTTAATGGCTAGTTACCAAACACAGTGCTCTTAGCTATGAAATGTTTAACTTGCACAGCTGTGCTGCAGAGGGAGGAATCTTTTGACTGCCCTTTCCCTATCTATCATCTTTCAAAAGTGTACAGCCAAGAGATTTAATTTTTTTTTTGTCTTTGGCAGATTTACTCTTGTGCTGCACAGCTATTCTAAACACAAGCCTTTTAAAATGCTCTTCGAGGCTTTATTTTTGCTCGTATCTGTTTTAGAAGTATTCCTAGGTCCGTTTGTTCCAATCTGGCAGACAGTAAGTAGGTTAAACGTCCCCTGACATCCCTGAGTGTTTTGCTTGCTTTAGCGACCGCAGGGTTAGACACCACTGTGGTGTGATGTTGGTGCAGCTTGAAATGAAACCTGATTTTAACAAAGGTGGCTGCACCTCCCAGGGTCAAACCGAAGGCCATACTATATGTTTTTAGCTCATCTAATAGCAGTGACATAGAAGATGTTTAAAGGGGGAGCAGAGCTGTTCAGTTTTATCTCCTGCTGCTGCTGGGCTTTATGAAGCTGGTAATGCGGAGCTTGCCCTTTGCAAATATAATTTGGGATGCCCGAACTTCTCAGATGTCCTCTGTGTTTTGTAAAGCCCTTCAGTGCTTTGCTTCAGTGCCTTTGTGTTCATGGACATTGGGTGTTGTGAATTGGTTACAAACAGGCACGGTTACAGAAGTGCTAGCATTTGTGCCCCATCGGAAGCAGCATCTCAGCACTTACGTTTCGACGCTAGCGAAATGGTTAAATTTGAAAGGGTGATTGCAGAGAGATCAGCTTGTCAATATTGTAGATGACATGAGGAAAAACATGTACATCTGTCCTGCAAGACTGTATTATTCTGTTGGGTGTGGCAGTATTTCTTTTTCTACCACTACAGGAAAGCGTGGGTCAGAAATTGCTTCCAACCTTTTGTCTAGCCAGGACAGGGGCATGTTGTGCCCCCGCAGGGCAGTACATGAGATGTGCCCTTCCATTTGGAACGCCAGCAAAGTCCCCACGTAGGGGGCTGCTTTGCTAAGGGCTGGTTTGCAGCGTTGCTGTTGGCTTTGTACGTGTAACGGGACTCCGGCTGGAGGTGCCAGCTCGCTCTGACCCTTCCATGTAATCTCAGTAGACAAATGCTGTTGAAACCTTAGACTGAACCGGTGGCGTCAGTAGGGTTAGGAAGCTGAACACAGCAGGGACACTGGCACTTTTTCAGTGATTTCAGTGATAATACTCAATCTGCACTCCCATCCTTCTCTTTGGTGACAGCATGCACCTTTTCTTGCAGTTGGGCACGTGGAAGTGGAGGGGGGACACACACAGGGACTGTCCTTCCAATCTGGTGGATCTTTTTTTCTCCTGCCTTGCATGTGGCACAGTGGCTCTTGAGATGCATGCTGGTAAAGGTGAAATCCTGTCAGTGCGAAGCAGGGGTAAAAATCAGCTCAAGATCTGGTGTAAGGCAGGAGGTAATTGTCCCTCAGGCTTCTTTCTCAGGTTGCTCCAGCATTGAATATGGATATTGCAATTTGCAGCAGGACGAAAGGACACCTTGCCTTGGCAAAGTCAGAATAAGTGCTATCCAGAGAGAGATACCAACAACATCACTGCTGAGTTTGGTGGTAGTAGTTTTTGCTGCTCCCCCCACCGACTCTCTCTCACTGGTAATGGTTTGCAATTGGAAGAAGCCAGCTGTGTTTGCAGACACCTAAAAAATGGTGCAACGCATTAATACAAGAACAGACCATACTTTTTTTTTTTTGTTTTGGACTCACTGTAATAATAAATAATCAGCAGCTCTGACTGGAGCAGCTCTTTCTGAGAGAAGAGGGGATGAAGCTGTCCAAGTGCATTGCCAAAGAAGTCCTTTTGGAAAAACAGCAGAAATTCAAGAAAGCTGGTCAGGGCAGTTCAGCAGTTCAATACACTTAGCCCATGTATTTATTAATGTCAGCATGTTCTTTTTCATCATTTCTCCTTTTTGGTTGGTTTCTAATTTCTAAATAAGATCCTGTGTCATCCCTCGGTATAATTCCAAAAGAGCCCTTCTAGGTTCTACTTTATTCCTCCGAACTAGACATGTCCAGATATCTACTGGATCTTCATAAACAGTAATGTGTAAGAGACCTGACTGGCTTCAAATGCAAATACACTCCATGATGCAGTTGGATGAATGGGTACCTAACATGTGCATGTCCTTGCTGAAAATGTTTACAAAAATCAGATCAGTAATTACATACATTGGAAAGCTCTGTGTTACCTAGGCTGTGATCTTTAGTTATTCTTGGTGTGTTTTCTAGTGTTTGTAATTAATTGCTAATAGGCTATTCATATCTGGAGAGAGTTAAAAGAAATTAGATACTGATATCAATGTTCCTGGAATGACTATAGGGTATGACATTTCAGCTCACATTTATGGGATAAAGGTTTCTTTTTACCTTTTTTTTTTTTTGAATGAGCAATGGCTGTTTATTTTCTACTGACTCCATTCAAAGGCTGGAATAAATGCAACCGCAAGAGAGAATTAGTTGGAAACACTGTCGAGATAGTAAAATATCTTCTGGTATCTTTGAAACCTCCTGTGTTTTAAGAAATATTTTGGTTTATTGTCCGTCTTATAATCGACAAGAGAAGAGAAAGTCTGGAGTATCACAGATGGAAAGGTTTATATTTTAAAAGGTTTTTTTCTGTTATCTTTCGAGAGAGTAGGAAGTTTATTGGGATGCATTTCCTGAAGGAGAGTAGTCGTGTGCTTTTGAGGTGTGTACCTTAAAATAAGTTACTATCCTGCTTGTAACTCATTTTATTCAGCTGTTTTTACTAGTATGCATTTTGTCTAGGCCCATTTCTCACTCTAATCATGAAATGAATCAGTATGAGCAGAAATGGGTAATTTGGACAGAATTTCCTCAACTATTTGGTGCAATAGATCTAATGAGGCAACTAATGAGGCATGGCAAGAACAGACTTTAATGAAGACATGCAATGCAACTGTGTAGCAACATATGCAGCAATATATTCATGGGTTTTCTTGTACACCCTCTTCCATTTTAGTGGTCACATGATATATAGTCTTATTTTTATTTGCTCTGCCAAACATTAAGCAGTCTAACTAGCATGTTGTTCTGAACTCCAGTTGTCCAAAGGCTACATTTCTGGTTTTGAATCTCCAAGAGGAAACGAATGAGGGCTCTTGAGACCCTAGAGAGTCCTCCATGATAGAGCTCTTCTTCCAAACTCTTCCTTTGTGTGCCAGCTGCCAGTAAAACATGAATATTCTGGGCTTTCTTTCTGTTTCTTAATCATGCACCATCCCTAAATCTCCATGTTGTACGTGCCAAATCTTGCACTGATGTTAATAAGAACTGTGCTTGCCTGAGAACACAAATTTAGCTCTTTTGGCCAAAGCTTTGGAACTTGCCTGTCTAAAGCTTTGACAGGTTTTTAGGCACTTGGGGTCAGATTTTATATATGTTTACATGGCTACAGGGACCTCTGAAAATCCCACTTGGTGTCCATCTTTTTGATTACATAAATGCCTCTAAGAACTGTGGCTGGGGTTGACTGAGCCAGCCAAGGTCAAAGGGACCTTTTCCATGTACATACGTTTAAGCCTCTGTAGCTCCAGTCCCACGGAACTCAGACATGCAGGCTTTAGAAATGCCATGCAGAACAGCCCAGGTAGGCTCTGCCCCTGAGATCTCTGCGTCGTACTGTGGCCCGCTCTCTGCTTTCTCCATCAAGAGCAACAGCCGGTCCGGCTCCTTGCCCCATGGGGTTGCCACCAACCCCTCACCTGTATGAGGGTACAGCATCATGAGGCTTTGATCTCTTTGGGCACTCTCAGGGAACCCATCTCAGTAATCTTAAAATGTAATCTGTTTTAAACCTTGGTGTAAATTTTAAGATAATCTGAATTGATCAGTTATATTATGCTAGAGGCACACAGCTAGAAATGCTTCCAGGGATAATAGGAAAATTGGCACATAGTTGGGTGCAGCATTTCTAATTTTTTTATCCACTGGCTGTTGACTACAGGATGTTACCCAGTATTTTTGACTTGTTTACATTTGAATGCAAATCCTTGCTTTTACTTGCTCATCTCTAGGGCAGCTTTTATATTACGTTTTTTTCTACATCACGTCAAAGTCCTGTCTAGAAACTTCATTAGGGACTCAGCTGCATGTGATCTGTTATGCACAGTTGGATACAAGCCTGTTCATGGAATAACCTACTGTCTTTGTTTCTTCTATTTTTTTTCCAAGTCTGTTCTTTCTTGCAACTCTCTTCTCCAAGTTTTTGGTTTTTTTTTAAGATTTTAAACAGCAACTGCAGGGCATGACCTCAGTCTGATACCAATAGTTTAATGATAAGGATAATAGTTGACACTTCAAAAAGCGCACTGTAAAGACAGTTTCAGAATGTTTTTCTTGCAGAGAATTAAGTCCCTGGAAAATCATTTAACATCCAAAACCATCTCTATGTTTAAAAAAAAAACCAACAAACAAAACCCAACCAAAATGGAAAACCGAAACCATTACATTCTAGTATAGAAAGTGGAATTTCATCCTCACACGGAAATGCTGAGTTGCTGTGATTGTTCTAATTTTCTCCAGAAAACAACTCCTCTGTTTTGTGTAGATGGTTAACAGTGTGGTTTCACTGCCACTATTTAGCCAAATAATGCATGTTTTCAATATTGCCATAGTTGCACTATTCCAATGTCCCTTAGTTTAGAAGAGCCCTGAAGTGAGAGAAATCCTACAAATAAAAACTGCAAACTGAGTCTGGCACAGTGAAGTTTTCCATCAACAGAAACTGCTTCTGTTTGCTTGTGAGGAATAGCATGGTATAGTTAAGTTGTCTGGGCTGGAACTGAAGGCCAATTTTCTCTTAAGAAGATCAGAGAGTTTGGTCTTCATAATTTGTGTGCAAGTCAATGTTAATATTCCTGTTTTCTTTTTAGTAAATACATGCAGACTTTCTCTTAATACAATTTCTAGGAAAATGAAAGACCAGGGAAAACATCTTGCCTTCAGGCTGTGTGCGCTTCATTCTTCTCATTGTAACTCTAAAATTAGAGAGGGTACACACACTTCATTGTAAACCTAGGAAATTATATATTTTGAAGATTTTCCAAATGTGCGGTGTGATTTCTCCATTAAAGAATGATTATGAACTGCAAGCTGAACCAAATGATAGAGTCTTTGATATAGTGCGGCTTTGTATTCAAATCATCCTGAGGAGTCGTGTGAAGACAGATGCAATTTTGGAACAAATTTTAATAAACAACACAAAATAACCAAGCCATGATACATAAGATCCCTGGTAACTAAGTAAAAGCTAAGCTTTTTTTCAAACACTCAGCACTTCATAATTTTATTCTTGACGTACTTTTCAGAAAGGATTTACCAGAAAATGTGTTCTTTCTTTCAAAATGACCGATGCTGAATGCAGTGCTAGTAATATAGTAGAGATCGCCAAGATTGACTTGAGGCTACAGTAAAACTCCCGGCCACGTTTTATTAATTCTGATGCACAGGCATCTTCTCAAGTACTCCTCTGAGCTGTCCCGTTGGTTTCATGGTATAGCTGTGTACAGTGGTGTCACCATCATATTTATGCTAATGTTCCTGTCGACAGTCATATTGACAAGGCTCGTGGAAGTGCTGTGAATACCGGGTCTTCACCCCAGCACTGTTTCAGCAGTGTTGCTGAACTATCGAGGTGTTGGCTGGATGCAGAGTTCCCTGCCACTGTCATTTCTGCCTCCTCCCCAGAGCAGCTTTTATCCCAGACGCTCCACATTGAGTACTAAAGGTACTAGAGAGTCCCCGCTCATTTGTTGCAAGACCCACGTTGCGTTTGACCTGGAAAGCCGTGTTGCTGGTGTCACCCCCATAGTGTGCTCTGAGTGAGGATGTCAACTCCTGTATGAAGCCTAGTTTGCAGTCATTAAAAGTGGAGGTAAGAGTTTATAGCACTTACAAGAGATGCTGGATTGAGAGAAATGGAGCAAGAGGTCTTATTCTTGTTTCCTGGAGGCTTGACCCCCTTACCATGCTTCAGCCCTGCTCTGAGGGCTACAGGGGTGGCTTTGGGCTCTCATAAACAGTTGGAAATTCCCAGGTAAAATCTGAGCCTGGATCAGAAGCCGAACAGCTCCAAAAAGGCTGTTCCCCTGAGCTGTAACATGCCTGTGTTTGGGCACAGCTTGTGTATTTACACATGACTTGCAAAGCTCTGAAAAGAGCTTTAGGGAAAAATCTATGAGCAGGCACTGCTGTTTGTGGGGTTACCCACTCATGCTGAATTCCTCAACAAATGTTGTTGGAGCAAGAGCATGGTAAATCACTTGTCCTGCCAGTTTGTGGGTGGGTTTTTTGTTGTTTTTTATATTAAATTTTGGTAGACAAAATGTTAACTCAAAGCAAGAAAATCTGGCTTGGACCAAAGGACTGGTGACTCTGCTAAAAAATGCCATCTATTAAATACAACAATACAAGAATTATATGAGTGTAAAGGCATATTTGAATCAGTTCTGGCTTGCCAAAGAACAGAGATCAAAATTCACCTATCCAGGGAGGTGGCTGCAGCAGCATTATTCCTTTGGGCAAGTCAAAATTCATAAAATAGATGTTTGGGCTTGGTTCAATGACCACTGAGCTCAATGGAGTCTTCACCTCGGTGGGTATTAGATCAAGCTCTCCTAAGCAAATTTGGTGGTGGATAGTTTGGCTACATCACAACAGATGTTTCTGTGCAGCTGTGGTCCTACCTGTATTCAAGGAATGAGCAACAGTGGTGTGATAAAAGTGTCAGAGCTGGAAACTTTCATTTTGAATTTGCTGTAGAAAAGCAGTTTATGAAAAGGACGGACTGGGTTTGAAGTTGGGGAAAAGTTCAGTGTCAGACCCATTACAATGTCAAATTTGAACAAGTGGTAGTTGCACAGCTTTCCATGGGCTTACATCCAGGATGGATTTTGCCCTGATCTTCATTCTTGCTACATCTCCACTGCTGCTAGTGGAGAAAGCCATGAGTGCAATTGAAAATGTTTGCTCTGTCCACACTTTTGCTCTGGAGAACTTTCCACCATTGTAGGAACAAATGCTGGAGTGAAGAGTAAGTTATTGTTTCTTGTAGGAAGATGGAGCATTTGTGTTTTTAAAAGCAGGATTTGAGCTTGTCCAGCTGTTGTGTTTTTATTTTGAATGATCTATTTTACATAGAAGTATTCCTACCATGTATGTGTGTTGGATGATATATATATTTCATCATTTTCGACCACTGCAGCAGGCAGCATTCTGAAATGTAAACGTAAATTTGATAGCAGTTTAAAGAGAGGTGAGGCAGGGCTAGATTAATCCTAGCTACAGGAGGAGTCTGATGCTTTAGCAGTTCGGTAATGCAGGACTTGGTTTGTGGGTTCAGTTCAAGGACATTTAAAACCAATTGTGTTTTTCCTCCATCAAAACTCTGCCATTTTAAAAAATGCATTGAAAGTTGTTATATGGGAGCAACCTTCTGAAAACTGGTTAGTGAAATGATGAAGACTTCAAAGTTCATTTCTATTCCTTTTCCCTCTCCAGGCTTGGAATTTAGGGTATAGCCAGAAATAAATCCACATATGTGCATGGAGCACACAGTTGTGTTCATTCAGTGGTACATATATGAAAAAAAAAAACCCGAAACAACAAACCAACAAGCCTCAAGTAGTTTTGCAAGGGGGTGCTTATTTGTTAAATTCTGACGTGTAGATGCAACTTGAACTGGAGGGCTGAGGCAGAGATAGCGACTGCGCAGAGATGAGGCAGGCAAGCTAGATTTCACCGGTGTTGCAAGCAGCTACAAATGCTGCTCAGCATTGCATGTCGGTGGGGTGAAACACCGAATCCGAATGCAGGTCACGGAGTTTAAGTAGAGGGGGAAATTATTTCCATGTTAGGTTCCTGCAGTTCCCCTCAGCCTGTGTCACTAACCTGCAGGAGCACAGGAGTCATTGGGTAGTTCATCTAACAGTCTGTAAGTCTGCAGAAGTGCTTGTGCTAAAATTTGCTTTCATTTGTCAGCCTGAAGAAACACAGCTTTCAAGCCAGGGCACAGAGTCCATCTTGTCTCTCAGGTCTTTGTTACAGACCACAGTGAGAAGTGTCTGCATTAACACAATGAGTTATGTTTCACTGAGGTTTTGAGAGAAAGTTTCAGGGGTGCACTTGTTAAATACTGAATTGAACAAGCAGGATTTATCTGTCTTCCATGTTTACACTATTCAGTGCTTTCAAAATCCTAAAATCTTTTCTGGGTTCAGCTGTACACTGCACAGTTGTAAGCAGTGTGGAGGGTTAATATTTTACAGGATTACCTTAGTGCTACAGAGCTTCTGGGAAGAGCATGGCAGAACATGTCCTTTATAGGACACGCAAGGAAGATGCATGTAAAAAAAATGAAGTGTAGCACTGATAAGTGCTTTGACTTCTCTGGAGCTGGAGGTGCTCAGCAACTTTGCAGATACATTCATGAACTGTAGAAAGCTCACTCTCCTTTCTGACATGTTCCTTGGAAGGAAGATGCTTCCTCAGCAAGAAGGAGCAGTCCAATGCATTTCTGTACCATTCTCTGATTATCCTACTTGCTGCAAATGAGAACAACCAAATCAGGCCTCTATTCCTGAGGACTGAAGCTCAGGACTGGGAAGCACCAGCACAGGGGGTGGCTTGGTAGAGGATTCATGATAAGAAATTGACATGTCTGAGCAGTTACCAAGAGAGTCACAGTGAGCTGGGGGGAGAATGGAGTGAGGAACAGGTCAGTCTGAGGAAGCTTAAATTGAGACATTGGCATCTGGATGAGAAGAGAAGTTCTTAGGTGATGAGATCCTGCTCGGATCGCTCAGATTTGCTGCACCATCTGTTCTGCTCCCTTTTCACCTGCTTCTCCTCTTGGTGCTGTTTTGGTCCCTCTATGACCCTTCAGCCATGCAAGGCTCACATAGTATTTAGTGGGCACTGAGGAAAAAATACAAAAATAGAAGCTTTGGTGCTTGTAGCATTACATTTAGATTAAGGATCGAGCCCTCAAACTGTTCCTCAGTCTGTTCTGCTGTCAATGGATGGATCATTTAATTTGTGAATGAGGCAGGTTCTTGGGAGGTTCATAATCCTGTGGTAGTCTTCCATGTGAAAAGGCAAGGAAACCCCCAAATGCTGTCCCAGCCAAATCCTTTTCTTTCTCAGCCAACTGAAGGAGTTTCACCAGCAAACAGGTTTTGCCGCTTTCCTTGGGCTTGCTGTGATGACAGCTGCAGTTGAAGGCGTGCCACACTTGGCAAGGAGAACGTCTTCCCTGAAGACTAACCATCAGCTGAGGAGGAGCTGTGGTCTCGTGGGGCAAGCATGACAGACAACTGTTGAGATTTTTCTGAATGGAGAACAGCACTGCTTGCCCAGAAGGATGTGTGGTTATTTTTCCTTCTACTTCCCCCTGCACCCCCATCTCAGGAAAGTGTTCTTGGTGCTGCTCATTGGTGATAGGAATGATAATTGTGGTTCATTGTGGGGGAAACCCTGGCCTGCTTATTCAATAGCAGAGCTCCTACTGACTTCGGAAAGACCAAGATATAGCACAGAAGCTCTAAAACACGCAAAAGGGAAGGCACTTGCTACACACAAATGATTGAATTGATATAAAATTTGGGATGAGCCTAGAATCGTGGAGGTGGAAAATTAGGATGAAGGTTTGGTTTTGTTCCTACTGTACATCCCTATTTATTTCTAAATCAGTTTACAGAGCTAAAAACATAAACAAATAGCATAAGCTGACATAATTTGGAAATAGTGATCTTTGTTAAGGTGAGAGGTTGTTTTTCCCTTGCAGACACCAGCTGGAGACTGTACAAAAGTGATAAGGAAACAGTGACAAACGAGTAGAGCTGAAGGAATTATTCTCTAGTCTAAGGACAAACGACATTGCCAAACTATCTCACAGGCTTGCAGAACTTGCCAGAATTTGTGAGCCTTTCCTCTGTAATTTATACCCTTTTGTTTCCTGGAGACACGCTCAATTAAAAACATGTTTTTCTAACTAAAGGGAACCATGTGCACTTCGTATTGGAGATGGAGGTCTGTCCCTTTCCCCCATGGTAAAGTGGGACACCTAGTTGATTCATACCTTGCCTATAAGATGTCATTATTTTATACATACTGTGTTTCTCTCCCTCTCTGCTGCTTCTTCATGCTCTTTCTTTCAAGCAGAAAGTAAATTCAATAATATTTGAGTTGACATAGAAGTTTCGTACTACTGAAGTCTAAAATTAGACAAAATGCACTGACCTATTCCCAGACCTTCCAGTTTGCTGGCCTGGTTTGAATGAGTGGTTGTCCATGCCAGTCCTTTGACAAGTTGATGCTATCCTTTGCAACATCAGTGAAGATATCAAAACACTGGGGCAAAAAGGCAGAGCTTTAGCCCCGCTGTTAGTAGCAGTCCCCTTGTAGGCAACAGCAGGGAAGTTAACGAGCAGTGGCATGATTTTGAGTGTTCTGTTGCATGGCTGGGGCCTCTGGCATTTGGAGAGCAAATATCTGGGGGGGGCAGCAGCTCCTGCTGAGTTTGCTTCAGCCTCTTACTTTAGGAAGGAGAAATACTGTTCTCACCGTGATCCTGGATTGACAGCTAGTGGGGTCTATGGGTCCGCAGCAGGACCTTGTGGGGACCTCAGTACTGCTCTGCTTTCTTTGGCAAATGGACTCTTCGACTTCTGCTGTTCTTGACTTCAGTCCTTTAGCAATGTTAAGTATTTGGCTCAAGAAATGCTAATAATAAAAGAAGTCCCAATATTGTCCATCGGCTAAAATCTTGAATGAGATGGATACTTACACCATGGTGACCAAACCAGTGCTCTCAATCTATTAGCTAGCAATTGTTTCCTTGCTTGTAAGCGTGACAGCAAAGATCTATCAAAATGAAGCAGTGCTTCCCCCTCAGATCGTGATGGAATAACAGCCCAGTAAGTTTGGCCAGGGCAGAGAAGCTGAAAACAAAGAGGATTTAAAACATTCTGAGTTTCTTTTGCTAGTATGAGAAAGCAGAGCCCAACACACAAGGGTTTGGGGCCTCTGAATGTAGAAGCTGATAAAACATTGCTTCTCCTTAAAAACACTTAAAAGTCAGGTTTCAGCTGTTATAAGATTGGTTTGAAATCCATGCTATGT
Organism: Anarhynchus alexandrinus; assembly: GCA_008711295.1. Taxonomy (NCBI): domain Eukaryota; kingdom Metazoa; phylum Chordata; class Aves; order Charadriiformes; family Charadriidae; genus Anarhynchus; species Anarhynchus alexandrinus. The sequence goes on from VUYV01000023.1 coordinate 6,028,806, forward strand.
AAAATGAGTAAATACAGGGGGGTTTACATCTGTTTTTTAATGTTTTAGGATTCAGGTTTTAGTTTTTCTAGGGCTGTGAGATTAGACAGACTACTTTTTATTATTAACAAAAGTAATTTTTTCATCGTAGTCTTATTTGAGAATCTTGGGCTTTTAGAAGCCCAATGGTATCAACCTTGGGATCATTTCCCAAAAGTTGGTTAATGTAGCCATGGCTATATGCTAATAATCACTAGTGGTAACAGAATTTCAAACAAACGTTTATGTAATGCAAGCTAGTCTGTGTTGACTTGCCTAACATTACCCTGGGAAGGAAATCCATTGCTAACTGCCTGTGAGTCTGTGAGAGGACAGGATCTCAACAAGGTTTCTTGCCTTCTTTACAATAAAATGCACCCGTCACCCTCCCTGAGCTGTAGGTCCACCAAACGTCAGTTCCAGCATGCAGACACTGCTGGAGGACACCTGCTTCCCACTGCACACCTCTGCTTCATCCCATTTTTTTTGCATTCAGCTCCTTCACTGCATCCTCACCTCTGCTGCCTCCATTCTGGTGGAGTCACATCACAGATTTCCCCATTTGTCCTGAAGAACCTCCCATGATGTCCTAATCAAAACTCCACTGCAACACCCTCATGCACAAGAAGGGAAAGGAGGAGAGGTAGTTGAGGTAGCCAAGTCTTTGCACCACACCAGTGTTTGTTCATTCTCTGCACGGGATAAAGGAAAGGGTTCATGGTGGCCCCAGCTACCAACTGCTGTTGCTCCTGGGACTTGCCTAGTGTCGGTGCTTCTTCTCTGGGTCATAATAAAGGGCCTGTTCCTACTGCTGTGTGTAAAATCAGGAAGAATTTTGTCTGCATGAAACTAGCTAAGCCAAGTCCCATCCTAGAACATGGAAGAGGGATGCTCTTCAGAGGTTGCTATTTTTCATTACCCTTTAGTCACCAAGTAAATCTCCTATGGCAAAATCCTGGTTCTGGATACAGAAACTACTCGCTTTCCCAAATCAAATGATGTTCCAGTTAATGCATTAATGGATCTCAAGGAACGGTTTTGCAACAGTAACACTTTCTGGCATAGCACATACTCTGTACACATTAGTCACTACAGCCACATGTTGTAAATGAGGTCATAAAACCTAAACAAGCCATAAAATCAGATTCTTAATTTAGGGGCCAGATAGTTTCAGTGAATTTCCACCACCTAGACGTGCTTCACTCTGGATTAGATATTGCTAGGCTCTGAACTGCAGAAAAGTGCTGTGGAAGGTTAAGGCTTCGCCATCTGTAATGCAGTTAAAATACCAGTGTTATTCATACTGAAGCTATAGCGTGTTTTTGCCAGCTACTGCATGATTTCAGAGTATACATGTTAGCAGGTTATTAAGCATGAGTCATCTTATCTAATCTTGCCAGTCTAAATGAATGACTTACATAATCTTTAAAAATGTGATTTAGCAAACAAGAGCGGACTGTCAGCCAGCAGCATGCTGTCTGACTGAGCAGACAAGGTCCCTCTTCAGGAAACCAGCCAGATAATGATGGATTTGCTGCGCTTTCTACAGGGCGAGTCCCTCCCTGCCGAAGTGCCATTGTCAACTTCTGCCGCAGTTGGCAAACTGAAGACACATTGCTTCTGAATAAATGATTTCTTTGGATTTTCAGCCCTGCACAAACAATTTAGATCGTGGCGGTTGACCTGATCTCATTTCCCTGTGCAGAAAATGATTCTTCAGCCAAACTGGGCTTTCTCTCTTCCCCAGATACGTCCCTGGTTGTGCAGCAACTGAGCAGCTCCATGTTTTCCCGTGGGTTTGCACAGATGCAGCTTTTGACTGTAGCCCTGAGTATAGCTCTTCCTCCTTTCCTCTGTTCACTTTCCAGACTGTCCTTTTTGCCTTCTGTGAGTGTGGTGTTACTCCTCCCGTCTTTCGGTGTTTCGTCTGTGGTAGGGTGCATTGTATGTCCGTATCTTTGAATACACCAGTCAGCAGAAATGTGGAAGCCCTGGGGGTTTTGACCCCTTTCAAGATTGACAGTGTATCTTTAAAACGTTTAAAACAGACAACCAAATATAACAAAAAACTTTTAGTTGTGTAAAAGCTGTATGTTTGAAAAGGGGAGCCTTCTCCAGTGCCTGAAAAGCTTGCAAGGTGAGGATCTACTGCATTTATTATACTGCACAGAGGCACCGGTCATGCAAGGAGCTTTGTGTTTCAGGTCATTCTGTGAGATTTGTACCGTTGCTGGGGTTTTATGTGGGCAATAAGAGAAGCTGGAATTTGAGTTACTGTAGCTGTTGTTCTCTGTGCATGTGCCGTGGCTTGAGCTACTGCAAAAACAAGCTTGAATCTTACAGTACTTTTACTCTGTTTCCTAATGATGTGCTTCTTCCTGTTCATCCATTATCCAGGACTTCCCTCCTTGTCATGCTTAATTTCAAAAGTGTTGGAAAAATACCTAGAATTTTGTGATATATCTACAAATCCTCATGCTGGCTCCATTCTTGACCCCACCAGTAAGGCACAGCGCCTGGGTGGGGAGGAAAGACACCTGGTGAGCCTCAAGGAGGGAATCGTAGGCAGTACTTGTCCATTCAGTTTCCAGTTTTTGTTTGCACAGGCCACCCTTTGCCTGGTGAACGAGTGTGGGTGGGCAGGGATACGCAGGCTGCAAAACCACTGAAACACAGCCTCCTCACCTCCCTCAGCATGGAGCAAACATGGTTATCTGCAGCTAGCTGGCAGGTGACTTTGAAGAGCGAGTGAGTAAGCAGGTAGTAATTTGTGTGGATTTTAGGGAAAACATTCTCCACGGGCACTTAGGCACCGAGTAGCTGTCTTTTTGAGCCATGATGCAGTTCCTTTTGCATCTAAAAATGCATGTGTAGAAGAGGTCAGGGAACAAAATGAGGCACAACGTTGGCGTGAATGCTGCATTTCAGTTGGGCAGAATGTAGAGGGCTTTTCTGCCTATATGAAACTATACGTGAGATGAGAACAACTGGAGCTCTTAGTCTTGCAGGTCATGTTCACAAAGCACAGGAGGGAGGAGGTTAGGGAGACCCTCCAAACAGGTCTACAGAAATGAGCAGAAGTTCCCAGGTACTTTCTTCTGTCTGAGAAAGTCACCAGAGGTGAATGCTCTGTCATCAGGTGTATACAAAGAGAGACGCTCAGACTTTGCTATCATCTGACAGTGCTGCGGTTTCTTTGGTATCCTTGGTTACTTTAATGAAAGAGGTTCCACTTAGGTGATTAATAATTTAAAATAAGTATTTACCAAATTGAAATTGTATTGAAATGTGATCTCTTGTTTGAAAAAGTGACCGCTAGCAGGTAACAGCTGGCGAGATAGGAAACATGGATATCGTTAGAGGAATATAAACGTACATTTAATCTCTATTAATTTAGCTGAGCAGTAACCTCAAAACATTCTCAGCCCAGCCTGTGCCCAGCAACCATGAAATTTTGAGTTTGAGCTCTTTTATTACTCATCTTCTCTGGCAACTCAAATAGCCTTCATTTTTAAAAGTAAGACAATAGTGTAAAGAAAGAGAGACTGTCCAGTTCTGTATTAATAATAATGAGGACCCTGAGGGAGTGTCATGTGTTGGGATCCATCTGGGAGGTGCTCACCTCCTTACAGACCTATGGAGTCCAAGATAACTGGACCTGCTGCAGTCAGCTAGAGCTTCACAGTTTACTTTGATCTGTTTCAGCCATGGTCCTTGAGGATCTTTACAGTAGGAGGTGAGAATTTCCCACCGCAGAAATGGACTACTGAGGGGTCCAGTATCCCAGTAGTGGGATCTGTGTGAAAACTGCCATCTTTCTCAATGTGATCATTGCTCTAGGATTGTACAGACATTTGACTAACTGTATCTCATTTGGTTGTGGTAAAAAAAAAAAAGACTGTTATTGCAGTAGCTAGGCATTAAAATGACTGGATAACAGGAAAATGGGCATTGGCTGTATCTTAAATCTGGAATTGTGTGGAATATAGAACGTTATAAGCAAAATAAAAGTTAAAAAAATAATTATTGACAGCAAATGTTCCTACGGACAACCTCCTACATTTGATGATTTAAACAGATGATTTAGAGCAGATAAGGGAGGCCAACAGACACATACTAACTGAGCATTACCACTACAACCTTAATTAAGGCCCTGAGGGCACCCATGGGCCTTAATAGCTCTGCTCAGCCCAGAAACCCCGTTTCAGCTCAGACTGGATCTGTCAGTCCAGTGCCCAATGCCTGGGGCTGGGGCTGTCCCAGCTGCCTGGCTCCCAGCCCCAGCAGTGCACTAATGTTCATCAAGCAGTGACCAAGTCCCGAGCCATTAATTCCAGACATACCTCATAGCCATGCTAATATACCATCAGAAGCTTACTACTGAGATTGTTGAATTTTGATTCCAGATACTTTGGTAAACCACTCAGGGAAAGAAAGCTACAGTCCAAGAAGGTACCTGTAAATAATTTCAGTGTTTTTAGCTGAGTTATGTTACAATTCCTTGCTCTTCTTTGTTTACTGAAAGAATGGGCAATATTTAAGTTTACTTTATTTTTTCCTTCTTTTTGATTCACTTAAACAAATTAAGCACCTCCTGCATCATGTTTTGTTGTCTTTTTTATGGTGTTAAAAGAAAGGTGCATTGGAGAAACAACTGCAAGGTCTCCTAGAAAGTCCTAGTGCTGAAGTCCTGAGAAGTTGAGAGCTTGCAGTCTTGTGTGGGACAAGACCTTGCCTGGAAAGTATCTGTACCATATGGGCAGGAAGCAAGTTCTGGCAGGAAAAGATGAACATGCAACAGGTTTTGTATTCTTATGTTTGATCTGCAATAGTGTAGGATTCATGGCCTTTGCCCCAGAAGTCCATGCCTTGTGCTCCAAATTTCTAAATAGTTCTGGTGAAAATGGCAGGTGTTTGTCTTGAACAGAATCATCATTTAGATCTGGGGAAATAGACAATATGGTGAAAAAGCAAAAGGTTAACTCTCAGATCTTAAGGGAGGGTACGACTTAAACCTTGCAGGTCCCTTAAGCTTCTGTTAAGCCTTTGGACAACTGGTGATTGTCAGTATAGCACAGTTAAGAGTAAACTTGCTTGTTTTTTCCTTATATTAAAAACTAAAGTTTCTGGCCTTCATTTTGATGCCTCTCAAATTCAGTTGAAAAGGAGATATTTGATACGTTTGAGAAACATGCATAAATGATGTAAAACGTCATAAAGTTTCATCAGATACAGAGGAAGTGTCTGAGTTGGTTCTTGATTGCTGCCCTGATGTTCAAGATGAATTGTATGTTTTAAGATTTTATTTAATTTTCATTTCCTATGTATGAAGACAGAGTCACCATCTTTTCGACTGCATTTGAATTTTGTCAGAGATTTAAGCTTCAAATTATATTGCTGCTGATACTGAACTGGCTTGTTTAAAAAGCTATTTTATCTTACTTTAGTTGTGTATTGCAGGGATATTCCTTCCCTTGGGTTTAAAGGCAGATTTTTTGCAGGCAGAATGAGGACTGAGGCTGCTTAAAAGCAGGCGCTGTTTTGAGAAACGTACTTTGGAGCGCATGCGATGAGAGTGGAATGGGTTTAGCGGAGTTTATGAATGTTTCGCTTGCCCGTACAAATGTGGTCTTGCTTTGGGAGTGCTGAAGAGCGGGGTTTTGCTCTCTGTTTGCAGGCGAGCAGCAAGCATGAGCTTGGCAACACGCGACTGTGAGTGCCAGGACCCTGTGATCTGAACCGTGTCTTCAGCTGACTTCCCAGCGGCCAGGCGCTGTTGATCCTGTACCATGGAGGACTGCCTTCACACCTCCTCCGAAAACCTCTCCAAGCTGGTGAGCTGGGCCCACAGCCACGGGACCATCTGCAGCCTCATCCCCAACCTCAAGCACCTGCTTTCCGAGGGGGCCCACGGCAACCTGACGGCCATGTGGGGCTGTAGTGCCGGCCATGCCTACCACTGGCCCCTGGCCGCCACTTGCCGGGCCGGCTCCCAGGAGCGTGTCTGCTTCCAGGACAGCCGCAGCTTCAACTCGGACAGCCCCAGCATGCTGGGGGTGCCCTCGGAAGCTCAGGCCAGCCCCCTGGAGCGCTACCCGGGCCGGCCGGGGAAGGCCAAGCTGGATTGCACCCGCACCCGTGACTCCTGCGACTTCTCCTACTGCAGTGAGCCGTCAGAGCTGGGCGAGCCTGTGGAGGAGTACGAGGATGAGGCCACCCTCTTCGACATGGTCTGCGAGTCCTCCGTCACCGATGAGGACAGTGACTTCGAGCCGCACCCGCACCGGGCTCCCGCTGGCCCCCGCAAGCGGCCGGCTGCCGGCCTGCCTGCCACTGCCCAGGCCCAGCCCGCCGACGAGGGGGGTGGCGAGGTGCTCCTCAAGAAGATCAAGCAGGAGCTCCCTGAGGACTACTACATAGTGGCCAACGCTGAGCTGACGGCCGGCGCCGATGGCCCGGCCCTGGCCCTGACGCAGATGTCCAAGCCCAAGCCGCAGGCCCAGGCCGGGCCCTCCTGCCTGGGCCCCGCCAGGGCCCTGCCCCAGCCAGCCACGGGCCCCGACCCCGACCCGCAGCGCCTCTCCGCCTCCCCGCCCGGCCCACCCCGGCTGGCCACACAGAGGCCACCCCGGGGCCCACTGGCCTCCCCGGCACGGGGGACAGGGGGTGGCCCCGTGGCTGCCCTCCAAGTGCCAGCCACCAGCTCCAACGCCACCACCGCCGCTGGGAAACCCATCAGCATTCCCCTCTCAGCTCTGCAGCTGCCCGGTCAGGAGGAGCCGCCGGCCGCTGAGGAGAACCTCCCGCCTGCCGCACAGCTGGTCCCAGGTGGTGAGGTGGCAGGCTCACCCTCAGTGAGTGCTGAGCCCGAGGTCAGCTCCAGCCAGCAGCAGCCCCACGCCGCCCCCACTGCCACCCCCGAGGCGGCGGCACAGTCGATGCCAGGTAGGACGCTGGGCGGGAGTCGGGGCGGCATCATTTTGGGGGTGGCCCCCCAGGGACAGCTCGGTGAAGGGGCAGCCAGGGAGGAGGTGCTGCATTGCGCGATGGTACCCCAGTCCTGCCGGCTCATAAGTCAGTAGATAGACAAGTCCCCCTTCCCCGCTTGGAAGAGGATTTGGAAGACCTCAACTGAGCAAAGGCCAGGAGCACCTCCTGTAAGAAAGTGTACCGCTGCTGTAGGGAAAGGGCTCTTTTAGGACAGGTTTATAGGTCCATTTTGGGTGCAGTTGTGTCATGGGAGAGGGCGTGCAGCTGCCTTGCTGTGTGCGTGGGGCAGGGAAGACATGAAGCCTGTCCATGCACTCTTTCAATGAACCAGAAAGAAGTGGTCTCAGCCAAGTGAAGCCTAGAGTTGGGGGTCGGGTGTTGCCTTCACCCTGTTAGAAAAGTGATGTTTGACATGGAGAGGCAAAGGAGGACAAAAGGAAAGTACCTGAAGAGAGGTTTGCACTTCTATAAATCTTTATTAAGCAGTTTCCCTGACCCGTAAATCAGCGTAGCCTGCAGAGATGAGAAAGACAACCACAACCTTAACCATGAAATTGATAACACTTAAACTTCAATCCAAGGGAAAAAAGATTTTTTTTCCCTCTCCTCAGTGGAAGTTCTCATATCCTGTGTCCTTCATTTTTTTCATCCCCTGCTGCTGCCAAAGCACTGAGAATTAGCACAAACAGATCAACATTATCAGATAAAGAGCACGTTAAAACAGCGTACTTCTCGTGAATGATTATCCCACGTGCAGAATAACTCAGTCTTCTGGAGGTCTGTCCTTGAGAAGACTCGTGAGCTCCCTCAGGAACTGAGTGCAGACAGTGCTGGGTTTGCTCTTCCAGCTGGTGAGTGGTGCCATCCCAGGAGGAGACGAGGGCAGGAGCAAGTTCCCTGTCTGCTCCCTTGCTGGTTCAGCCTCAGAGTGTCTGGTCAGACAGAGCAGAGCCAAACAGTGGAAGGGGGGGAAAATTGCCTATATGCAGTCCCTGTAGCAGACTGTAAGCGTTAAAAACAATTACTTTAACAGCCTGGATGATACTTCAACCTGGACACCCTGAAACCTGATTGAACACTACTAAATCTATTAATTGGCAAGAGCTTGCAGATCTTGTTGCCAGGTAAAACAATGGGCAAAGTTAAATATCCAGTTTTGCTAAGTAAAACCCCTCTAAGCATTAGAAATTAGAAAGGATTATAATTCTTAGTTACAGCAAAGCACATTCTTCTTCGGGACCCATTTCTGCATGGCTGCATCTTTGAGATGTCACTGTGCAGTAGTACTTTCATGTAATATCCCTCATGGAAATTCCCTTACAAAACTGCCTCTGGTTTAGAACTGACTCTGCTCAGTTAAATATGAGAGATATGGGATGCCTGATGTCAATCTGAATTGCCTGGTAAACCTACTTATTCTGCATTCCTTAGTTTATAATGTGTCACTGCTGTATATGCTAGAGCTGGTTTCTCCCAACCTGCCCCTGCAACTTGCTCAGTCTCAAACTTGCAAGCTGGGACAATGGAATACAAACCTAGGCAGAATTTGTCCATGTAGGTGTGTGTTATCTGGGAGAGTGATTTACTTTCAACAGATTCATTAAAATAACCAAACCCTTTCGAACTGCTTTTGCCAGGTCCTCAGAAGCCAAACAAGGTCAGCAGTTGTTAACTGCATAAGGTTAAATCTTACAAGAAGATTACAAGCACCACATTTTCACATTTATATAGTTTCCAGAACAGGGTTGGTTCATGTCTAGTGTCTCACTGTGAGGACAAAGTGGGATTGCATCTGGATTTACACCCACTGTGTAAATCAACCCTCAAAACCTCCTAGTGCTTTTTACATAGACAGCAATGTTATGTCTGTGTGCTGTCCAAATTCCAGTTCAGTCAGTTATGTTCTCAATACTTAAATTTCTTGTGTTGTTCTCAAAAAGTGTTATGCAGTTCCTCTCCTCAGCTTAGTATAGTGTTGTTGTAATATGCTGTTACTGTACTCAGAGGTAGCTGCATTTTAACTAGGGTAAAATGATTGACATATGACTAAAACTTGATAGTCATGTCAGTAAAGTCTCCAATTTCCATACAGCCTCCTCCTTTGGGAAAGAAATGCTGGCATAAATAAATCTTCAATTTGCAGAAAAGTGGGCAATGTTGGCAAGTGAATTTATTACAGATGCAGTTCTGCACAGCAGATTCTTGCAGATAAAATGTGGAGGTCTGATTAAAGACTAGAGTAGGGTGATGGCTCATGTACAGTGATTTTGTTAGGTTGTCTCTTAACAAAGAGCTACATACTGGAAGTGGAGCATGATACATAAAATTTGAGCAATATTGAACTACAAGAGGGTATTTATCTATCCTATGTGAAAATGTTTCTGTCCCAAACAGACAGAAACAAGGATGAGTATAATTCCTATGTAAAAAAAAAAAAAAAAAAAAGGCAGGAAGTAATTATACCAAGGAGCCTAGAGCTTTTGTTAGTATATAGACTCCGGGGATGCTTGACAAACAAACAAAGGTATGGTTGAAAGTGAGCAGGGAATTTAAATTCTGCCTTGTCCTCAACAAAGTGTTGCTTAATTTTAAAATAATATATGATGCATTGCTCCTGGTCCCATTAGAACAGGTTGTATGTTTATAGGTCTTTGCAGGATTAAGTTATTAAATGATAAGTTATGATTAAAGGGTGCAATCCAACCAACAAGAAGTATTACTCTGAGTTTTAGCTTAAGTAACATACCTTTGCATGTGTATCAGACACAGCTGATAGTTTCTGTGCATGTTAATCTCATAGGTCATGAAAGTTTGAGTGAGGTTCTCCATGAAATCAAAAATATTGACGATACATGTTAGCTTAGGCCAGTTTAAGCCACATTATACTTTTGGACTAGTTTCTCTTTCAAACGTTCCTTTTTTTTTTTTTCTCTCTTTTACTCTCTTTAATTAAACCATGGCAACTGAATGTGTAAGCAGGGACTTTACAAAGGTATTTTTGTGTCTTGAAAGTGAAGTGGCATTCCAGTGAAGATTCAGTGAGGTTAGACACTGATTTCTGTTGGGTTCAGGTCTCCATCTAAGCATTGTGGAATATACTGAATTATTTTTGTTAAACTTCAGCCCTAATAAGTGGACGTTCATCTGTGAATTTTCAGATTGTTCTTTAACTCTTTATTAGCAAAGCCTTCAAGAATGTATGTTGTTATTATTTAGTCCTTTTTTTCTTGTGGAAGGAAGTTTTGGTCCTCAGAGAGGTAGGACTTACTTCATAAGCAGAATAGCTGAAGTATTCATGAAGAATACTTACTTTCCACCTGAAGACTGAGGGTAAAGATGTGCATTGGATTAACAAGACGGTGTAGCAAGACATCTCTGGTCCAACACTATAAATACAGGAGCAAAGAGTTCCATGAGGATACACTAAAAAGATGTCAAATCCATATGTACAAAATGTGCAGATCACAAAGTGTAGTGAGTACAGATGCAAAATCAAATATCCTGTAAATGAAGTGACTAGGGTTGTTGCTTCTGTCAGAGATGTGGCAAATCATATTCTGTGGGTACTATCACAATGCCATCATGCATATCCATCACTGAATTTGCCGGGCTGCTGGGTGATATTTTACACGTACAGGTTTTCACAGAGTTTGGAAGGGAAACAGGTCATCCACAAGCACCACTGCTTTCTTAGTCAGTGTGCCACACACTGTCCCTCTGCCGTGGCTATCAAACAGTATCAGCAGTTGAATGTGTGCCGTGACGGATGGTGCCCTGGTTTGTGCTGAGGGCAGTACTTAGCCTTCCTGACTCTGATGTCTCCCCTCAGAGTTCCTACCCGTTCTTTTCTTTTCTGTAGCTGCTATGTCAGGATCACAGATCAGTGCCTGGTGATCAGCTTAGCCTGGTGACTTGGGCAAAGACCTAGTTCTGGTCCTGTGCTCTCATCACGGGAAGGTGCGAGCAGGGATGGCAGCCTTTCATGACTGGCACCTAATGTGGGTTGACTCTTGCTCTGCTCCCAGTGTGGACAACCCTGTCAGTTCCAGGTGTTCATATAATGTCTCTATCTGAACACGACCATTATAAAATGCAGTGTGTCTGGGTGTTGTCTGATGCTGATGTAGAGCTTTTAGGTGGAATATTTTTAAGTATTTTTCTGCAGTCAAACAAACCAGGACCTCTTCCTTTCCCTCTCTCTCTCTGTGCAATTGTGTGGGTTTAAATTAAGTGGGAGCTGAGATCCTCTTTGTGAGTCGTGAAGACTCATGGATTAGGAGCTGTTAGATGAGCATCAAAATGTTACAAGACTTAGAGGAGAAAGAAGTCCCCCACACCTCGTGAATTGCCAGTTTCGACTAGGTTTAGCTTAAACTCCTAAATCACTGTTTACACTGCAAGGAAGAAAAATGTGTCAGTTAGCACATTCTAAAGAAGTGCAAACAAGAAAAAATAATGCTGTTTTTTAGAGGTATATAAAGCATTAGCCATACGTAGAGAAAGGCCAAATTAATCCCTGCTGCACTGCTTCCAAGTCCAGTGGAACTGTGCCAAGAATGAATGTAACACAAGGCAAATAATCATGTCAAAAGAAAGTTACAAAACTTTATTTAAGCTCTTCCAAGAACACTGAAATAATTGCTGATCGGTCTCTGTGTTTGTAATTTATGTACAAAGATTGATGACTTTTGGCAAAAGTGACTGCTGAAGCCTGCGTCCAGGGACATACACTGCTGAATGTGGTCAAGCGAACAATTAAACATATGTAGGGGTGAGACAGTCTCTTCCTCTTTGTGTTGGACTAAAGACTGTAGTTCAGAGTCCGCTGGTGACTCTTTGGGTCCCATAATTGACACCTATTCTTGCTCTAGTAGCTGAACTAAAAATAAGAAGCGCTGAGATATATAATTACAAAAAGCATAGTACTTTTTTTTTTTTAAGTTGCAAGAGACTGGCTTATTTAGAAGAATAAAATTAAATCATTATAGTTTTAATCATCAGAAAAATGAAGTGTCCGGCACTGCCGCTACCTTCTGATCTTCCAGCATGGATTTGCCAGCCCACTCCCACCCTTAATTATCTGTGTCCAACACTGTCAAATTATAAAATAATGTTTTGTGGGCTTTATTCTAGAAGTTTTGCTAATGAGGCAGATATTACTGAAAGATCTATTGCAGCTAGGCCCCAGCAGTTTTTAAGGATTAAATCTGTAAAGCATGCCAAGTTCAGCTGCCACAGTCAAGAATATTCACTGGGGTTCTGAATAGAGGAATTGCATCACTGCAAAGTATTGACATTTCCTTTAAATATATACTTTTAGTTCAAAGTACCATAGCACAAACAGTACTAAGTAAGAGGGCGTGTCATATCAGAAGAGAAACTGCCCACTGCAATGAATGGTCGTGTTCTGGAGCATCACTGTTCATTTCAGACTTAGAAATGTACCCTCTCCCCCATTACCCCAACATGGAAGGCAGAAAAGTAAAAATAAGACGCACAAGTGAGAAGCAGAAAACAATCATTTTTGCAAGACCAAATGACCTAGGTGCTCTCCCTTTTACTAAAGGCATCTTAAACAGACTACTGTTCTGTGCAAAGTTTTGTGATACTGGTATATAAAGGAAGAAAATAAGGCCTCTGCTGGTTCCAGCTGTCCTGAAAACACGTGGAAACAAGAAGGGAAACTGGACAAGTCTGTACTGGACTTCACTTTATTTTTAGGAAATAGAAAATTATTTAGCATTGTGTTTTTGATCAGAGATGTTTTATTTGTGTGGCCTTTGCAATTTCTCTGTTTAATTTTGGATATGATTTGTGAGTCTGTAAGTAAGAAAAGAGGGAAGGCAGGATCAGATTGGGATCTGCAGAGGAGATGCAGCATAGCAGCCAAGGGAAACGCTGACCCTGGAAAGGCCTCAGATGTGCACTTTCCTTTTGCACTTTGGATGGGGTGCTGGAATAGAAAGAGAATACAGGACTTGGCATTTTAGGTCAGGATACTTTCTGAGACTGTTTTTCCACTTTGGATGAGGCTGGTACTTCAGTAAATTCGTCTACCAAAGAACCATTTCACATATGTATTCAAGGTCTAAGCTGTTAATAGCAGCAGTAAACCTTGGGAAGAACTGCTTTCACCTGTCTCCATTATGGGAGCATGCCATTTTTGCATAAACTGTTCTGTGAAGCCAGCACACAATGACTTTTCATTTCTCTCATTTTCCTCATACCTAAATTATTTCCCTCTTAGGGAGTTTTGTGCTGTCATGTCATCTTCTGTTTGTGCTTGCAGTGAACCTAGAACCTCCTTGAGCATGAAACAGATAACTAAAAATTTCTGAATGTATTTTCTGTCTATCTAAGCAAGATAAGAATTTTGAATACAGAAATTCTTGTTTGAATCTTTCCAGAAAAGAAAACAGAAGTGTGACAGTAGATATTTTATCATGGCCAGCAGAGCACAGAGCAGTGCTTGCTAAAACATCCAGATCCTGGAAGCACTGAAACATGCTGAAATCCATCTTTCTTTGATAAAGTATGCCTAAGTGAAACATACGACCATGCTGTTTGCAGGAAGTGTTGAACCAGGCTGTTAAATCAGAGCCTTAAGAGACAGACACTGAAATGCCTGCTTTCCCTGGTAAATCTTTCTTGCTGGGGCACTCCATGGACTGGTTGCACAAAAGCTGCTTTCCACACTGGTTGTTCTGAATAGTTTGAATGTGGCTAGTGGGTTCTGTGGGACGGGTGGGCAGAGCTGTATTTTCGTTTCCCAAATGAGTCCGCATTTGTCTGGAGCCAAGCAATGCTGCTCTGCAAAAATAGCAGGATGCTGCTGGTCACACAGATGTTGTGTTAGAGGCAGCAGTTCCCAGGTCCTAACTGCCACTGAAACTTGCCCCTGGTGGAAGCTGGGAACAGGGCTTCCTGCATGCATGATGTGTGAAAAGTGGTGCTGAGGACCTTGCTGAGTCTGATGAAAGCTTTATGTTATGTGCTTAATTATACATTGACCATTAATTGCATTGGCTGCATCTTACTTCTAACATATACTTGTAGCTCCCATTAACTTTAATTAAACAGTAGGTGCACACACACACAGAGAAATACTGTATGAGTTCCTGTTTGTTAAACTCGGACTGGCAGTAACACCATGGTCTGTTCTTGCTTTTCATTAACTGTGTCTTCGTGATGAAAACATCACTTGAAACCATAAACTATGGATAAATAATACTTAATCACTTGCTTGCTGATTTGTCCTTGGAGGGGGGGCGGGGAGGAAGAAAGAAAACAGCTGGCCTTCTGTTTTGTTCAGAGAAGGAAAAAATTGATTCTGAGCTATTGTGACCCAGGTCACATCTCCTCAGTGCAAAAGCTGAATGTGCTGTATTACTGAATTATTTCAGGCAGGACATACCTGTACCCAAAGATCAAACCTGTGAAAGATAAGGATGTTAATCTCTGATCTTTGAATAGCTTGCTTCAGTTTTCTGTTTACACTTGCCTCTCTCTTACCTGGGTATCCACGTAATCTATGCCTTACTACTGTGGCTGGTCAAGGATAGCAGTATGAATGAGCCACAGAAGCATGGATGTTTTTGTATGGGAATAATTTAATTTTGTCCACAACTTGGAGCACTCTTCTGATTGTGGTGAGCTCTGTCCTTCTGTCATGTGGATGTGCCATGTTATGGGGATTTTTTTTCTGTTGTTGACTCTTGGGAAACGGAGTACTGCCAGTTGTTCAGGACTTGCTCTCTCTTACTGATGATACATCCAGGAAAAGAAATTAACAGACAAAAAAACTATTCTTGGCATTACAGTGCAGCATTCACGCCTGTGTGCTGATATATGCTTTGCTTTTTGCTCACAGATTTACATTCCTTTTTTCTCTCTGTGCAAAGAAGCATCTTTTTGCTTCTGTTTCCTCTCCCCTGATTTCAGATAGCCCTCAGAAAACTTAGTTTGACAAATAACTTGTCCCATTTACCATTCACTTGTACAGTTGTTAAATACATTAGCCTGTTTATTGTGCTAGTGCATAATAAAATAGCCATATATATATGTATAACATACATCCCTAATTATATCCATTAAACTATACCCCATGTCACCTCTTACATGAATTAGCTGGTGTCAGTTTTGGTATGAACTCATTCAGTAGCAGGGGAACTGACTGTTCCTATCCTATATAGAAAAACAAATTATTTTTATGGAAATAACAATACAATCCTGCCAGGAAAATTCTGACAGCGTAATTACAGAAGAGAAATAATAACAATATTCTGAGGAGCAAAGAGGTGTGTATGTGTGTGTATGCTCTCTGTATGTGTACATAGCTAGAAAAATATTGAAACTCCTCTATTTATTTAAAGAGACTTTACTCAAATAGAGCTGCAAAATGGGATTAAGTATCTATTCAATTAAGCTATGGTAAAGTAAGTTTAAACATGTATCCAAGGACAGAAATAAACAAGTTGTACCATGAACAACAGCCTGGTTCCCGATGAATGTGCGTTCCTTATCTCTTTGTCTCCTCTCTGTGCAGAATTTCCAGCTGCTCCTGTGCCTCTTGGGACTCCCCATCCTGGCAAATGCCTGGACGTGCTGTGGCTAGTCTGGAACGAAGTGTGTGCACTTTGGTCAGTCAGGGTGTGTGAGCAGCTGTCCAGCAGAGTATCTAGCGCCTGAGGTCTGTGGCCTTTTCCCAGGTTGGGATGTATTCATGTCTGTGCCCAGCTGTTGAGTCTCCCCCAACCTTGTAGGACCTTTACATGTTTGAACTTCCACCCCTTCCTAATATGGTAAGAGTTGTGTTTGCAAAGGCTAAAGTAAAGCTCAAAGTCATCATTTTTTTCTGGAGTATAAGGAGGAGAGGACTCTCAGCACAGGCTCAAAACAGAAAAGCAGGCTAAAAAATCCACTTTAGGAGCTTTTTCACTTTAAGCATTGCACTTCATCCTCTCTGGAGAATTGTGTAAATAGCTGGTCCTTAAATTCTGCTCTCTGACCCAGTAAAGACAATGGAAATACTGCGTTAAAAGTGTGCATTGAAACCAGTTAGGCTAGGTTGTAAATTGTGAGCTCTTCATAGAGTTTGTGCCCTTCATAGCTTGCTTCACTCATAGTGGAGAATACACAGTGCAGAAAGGTAAAAGCAAATTGGTCCGGTCGGGCCAGATCACCATCAGAGAATTTCAGAAATAAACCTGCAAGCTCAGTAACAAGGTAATTTGAGTACTTGGCTAAATAAAAGATGAGGGTGAGAGAAAAGGTACTGAAATGCAGTTCTTTGGGTTGCACGGGCTGTAATCTGTGTTATCAGAAGTCAATGGCACAAGCTCCCAACACATGTTTCCTATTACACCTGCATTAGATAGTTCAGCCGGAACAGAAAAGGGTACCTTTTGATTCATTACCAATGGCACTTTAATAAAATAGAGGGAGAAATGTCTGCAGTCTCTAATAAGCAATATATCAACTAAGCACTGTCAGCCTGTGTAGAGAGCTCCACAGCATGATTTATTATGTTAATTACAGTCATGTGGGCCTCATGCTCTTAAGTCTGAAACGGCTCAGATTCTCAGCTTGATTTAAGAATATGCTTTGGCCAAGACTTAAAGTGCAGCTTATTATGATTAATGTAATAAAATATTTATTACATACTCCTTTTCTTTGTTTCCCTGCTTGTTGCCCCAGTTAGACTGCCTCATTCTGAAACAGTTATATAAATTAGATTTCAGATGATGAGGATCCTCATCTGTTTTTAATTTCTCTCTTCAGTGTTGTCCTTTTTTTCACATCCCTTTGTTCTAAGTCTCCCCTCTCTACCCTTCGTCTTTATTTCCCTCCTATATTTTCCAGCTCTGCTTCTCAGCTGCTGATGGGAGTGAATCAAAAGCAGGCAAACTTCATAGCCCCGGCTCATCCCTTCCAGACCTCTTGCATTGCTTTCTCAACTATGCTTATAAAAATTAGCTCTTAAATACAATGACATTAAAAATGGTCGTAGGCTGTAGCTGAGAACATGTTAAACCTCTGGTTATATGGGGTAGCATGTAAAGAGAAGACTAAACTGTAAGGGCATACATGTTTGTGTCCTGTTTCTCATTCTTCTTCCATAGGTCTTGCAACTGCAGAGAGGCACAAAATTCCATGGCACCAGATTTTCCAAAATGCCATATGAATTTGTACATGTGATTTTGTGCAAACCAGCCCACTAGTTAAATTGCTGGCTGATCAGTCGGTGCTTGTGAGATCTGTTTACACATGTAAATCTGGCTCTCTCTGTATGAATGTGTAATGGTGGAAGCTTTATGGAAAACGTAGCTTCTTGTTTTTCTTATGTAAGAAATGTGGTTTTGCCATACGGATTTGTATTTTTCCCCTAATGCTTCATTAATTTTTAAACAAAAAGCTTAATTCAACAAAGGATGTGTTTCTCAGATCTTTACATTTTTTCTCTCCTCATTTTGATTTTTTCTACTTGTTTTTTCTCTTAGCAACTTTTGAATTGAAACATCTTACACATATATTATTCAGTGTTGCCCCTCTTCCACCTTCTAAACATATAATGACAGTCCAGTTGATACTGGACATATACTGAAGTATACCTAAGTGTATACTTAAATACAGGGACCCCAATCCAGAATGCACTTAAAATATGCTTTGTTGAACTGGAAACTTGCCTGGGAGAAAAACAGGTATTCTGCTGAGGATGTGTGCGCAACACTTTCTGGACTGGTGCCAAGCCAGCCAAGTCCTCTTGGAAAATGAGTGTATCACTTCTGCCATACATCATCCAGCTTCCAGTTCTCAGGGTAGGTTAGAATGACATACACCTTCAATTCCTTCTACCACAGATTGTGAAGTAAATAACATGCTTTGAAAGGGCAGCATTTCACTGTGTTTCTAAAAAGACCTGCATAAAAAAGAATTCTATTTTCCAGAGTTAAATATTTAACCTGAAGAAAATAATTGGCAAAAAATGTATCTTTTCTTTAGCCTTAAACTGAAATCAGTACTTTGAGTTTTCTAAGTGGAGTTAGCCACAAATTGGTTGGAAATTACTGGAAGATTACATGGCTGAATACAAAAATGCATGCTCAATGTAAAGCTGACATTTGCTTCGCATTCTGGGTAGTGTTTTGCTACTTATCAACTCCAGCAGCACTCCAGTTTCACCAGTCTACCTGATTTTTTTAACCTAAGCTCTGAAAGAGGAGCAATTATGTGTTAGAAGTGAATGTAGTTGAAGCAAGTTTAGACAGTTATTTTGAAAGGAAAGGGGTTTCACATTTTTTCAAAATTTTTCTAATGTTTTTATGTTTGCAGTACAGAAAACTACGAACACGGCTTTTCTATCCTCCACCTGTATTAAAAGTTGGGTCCCTGAACTTCAGTCCATTATATAAGGATACAAATAATTTGTTTTTATAAACCTCCTGTAAAGGTAATAGCTAGTATGGTAATAAGAGAGGGATGAGGCAGGGCAGGTATACCTGGAGCTGTTTCCAGGCATGGTTATAACCCAGGTGACTGACTTGGAACAGGGCAGCTAAAATGGCAGGCTCCAGTCCAGCTGAGAGCTGAGTACATTTTGCCTACACATCACCTAAATACCAGATATATGGGTTTCTCCAGTGCTTCTGCAAAGTATCTTCTGCTTCTGCTGTTCTCCATGCTGTGCCCCAGCGAGCAGCTGTAGCGTCCTGCTGTGGAGTGCCGTGGTGTTGGGCAAGCCTGGGAGAGCTGAAGTTGGTGTATTTGTTCCTGCCAAATGGAGGTGGTATCTGGGTAAACATGAACCAAGTAGCCCTACTGTTGAGATACAGAGGAAATACATCCCATTTTGCATTGCAGTAATTCACACCAGTGCATCACAGAACAGCTTCAAAAGGCAATAGGAAGCTATTCAGTCTCATACTCCAGAAATAGCACTGTAAGTGTTCAGTAGAAGAACTGAAATGTGAGGTAAAACTAACAACACTTTTCTTTTTCACTAGCCCTGACAAAACCAAATCCAGACAACTAGATGAAGTGGAGATCATACCTGAACAAATTAAAACATTTTTTATTTAGAAAATGCATTTTTAGAACCTTTGTGTTGAAATAGCTCAGATGTCACGTACAGTCAGGTGAAGGAAGGAAGCCTTGTACAAATCAAAGTCCCTACAGCTCTGCTGTTTTACCCTGTTCATTAGTGATTGCTAGTGTCCACTGCGTAAAATGTTGATCCGGTCAGTCATAGGAGGACATAAATTCTTAATCCCTTGTCATGGCTACAAATTTTCTCTCATCTGAGGATCATGCAGTAGTGCCATTAATATCGATGTGAATTTTATTGTTGACTTTGCCAGCAGCCAAATTGCACCTCGTGTCTTTACAGGCTGTTGTGGTGAGAAAGTAGTGAAAGTGAATGCAAACTGAAAACCAGGACTAGTGTCTGAGCAAGCATCCATTTATCAGACCATTCTGTACCTTGAAAAAATGTACAGCTGACTAAAGTTTATTTTAGTGACTCTTATTTCATGGAGATACCAATGTATAAATATTCCCATGCTCATTTGCTTGGAATCTGTGTCCTTTTTTTCTTTGATGGAATCTAAAGCTTTTTAATTTTAGAATCATAAAATATTTTACTGATAATTTTGTTGGAGGAGGTTAACTGAATAGAAGCATAATTTGTTTTGGCCAGAAAGCATAACATCTTTCATAAATGGATTTTAATTAATAAATTTCTATCTTAGTACAGATTTTACATGCTAATGAAAGCCTTTTCTGAAAACGTTAAGATGACATAGTGTTTGACTTAATGTAGTGGAAGTAGGGAACTTTAATTGTTAAACAGAATTTAGTAGCAACATCAGATAGGTAGGGCTGAAATTCAAGAAAAAGTGCAGGAACACTTTCTTCTACTTCAGTAATCTGCAGCTAACAAGTTAATCATTTGATCCTGCAGAGCTCAGAAGCTGTTAGATGTCAAAACCTGATGAAAGTCTCCAGGCAGTCCTAGGGTTTCCCCCCTGCTCTTTTGACTGTGACTCACAAGCCTAAGCTTAAATAAGTATGATTATTATGGCAGAGGAGGCGCACTTTATTTGGCCTTAGGACTTCCTGAAGAAATGGTTGTTGTTGGATATGAAATAATTACATTAAAACACATGTATATTTGACTTAAGCCTTTGACTACTGCATGTGTGTAGGAGTCGCCCCAAGGAACTTAGTCTGTACCAGACAGTAAAAGTGCCAAAAATATAATTCTCCAAGTGTTTAGTACTCCCTGTCTCTTAATTTCAGGGTGTTTCTGCCAATGCTTAGAGGCGCTTCTGCCAGGGAGACCTCCTGCTCTTACCTTCACCCTTGCTGTTCACGGTGAGACAGGAGAATGGCTTCAACTTGGCTACTCCTGTGATAAAGTGAAAACCAGCCGTCAACTTTCTAAGTTTTATATGCAGAAAGAGGACTGATATTTGGGGATGCCGTGGTAGGATGGTGGCATTCAGCCACTCCTGTCAGGGGAGCTGTAACACTGCTTCCGGGAGGGCAGGTTTGTCAGAGGGTCCCCCAGCTTTCCCCCCCCGCCATCACTTGACCATACTTCCCTTGTGCAACAGTGCAGTCTCTGCCCACTGTGGTTGTTGACTTGAGAATGTCATTTGCCCACAGATACCTTCTTGAAACAGGAGGGAACAGGAGAAAAGAAAGGTAGGAGCAAGCTGTGGTTTACATTAACTGTTTTAGTGGGCTGCATATGGCCATGGCCCATAGGTTGGATATCACTGCTTTTCAATAATTGCAGAGCAGGGGCAAGAGCCAACCTGCAAAGTGCTGGGAAGTGGAGAGAGAGCACTTAGCTCCAGCATGGAGATATGTGGTGCCTTGTGTGCAGTTAACTAAGCTTTTTCGCCTGAATGAAACCATTTTGGTGGAAGCAGGTCTGCTGCAGAAGCATTTTCCTAGTCAGAAAACAAACTGGGCAGAGAAGACTTTGGCTGGTGGTGTGATTACCACCAAAAAAACCCACCTTACTTTTAATGTACTTCTTCTGAGATCTCACTGTCTGCCTTAAGCAGAGTTTAAGACTGTTTGCAATAATAGCTCAGGTTCATGACTTCTGCTAACGTTACAAAACCTCTCTGAACATTAACAATCTGCATCTGTCTGTCGTGAAAGCAAGTGCCTTTCCCCCTGCCATACGTAATTACAAAGGTTATGTCCTTTTCAGGGAGTCTGAGTGTGCGTATGTGTGCGAGCTAAAATAAAAACAACCCTGAGCTTGATAACTTGCTGATAACATTAAGTCTTGGCTGCGTTCAGATCAGATTATGAGAAGATCAGAAGACAGCTGTTGCTGTGTGGGAGGAATCATCTTATGGTTGCAGGATAGCCTGGGATACTCGTCTCCCACTAGGCTGGCTATTTAATCTTTGCCAGGTCACTTTATCTCTTTGGCTACATTTAAACTGGGACATCTAAACTACTAAGCACTTTTTCAGACTCTTAGTTGGGAGTTTACCCCCCATCCCACAGTAGGGTAGGTTTTACTGGCTTTTTCTGCCATGTTCTGGTTTTCTTGGTAATGAAACTCCATTGTAGGATCAGATAGGAAACATGAGAGGTCCTACCAGGTCCTTTGTGCAGTGATGCAGGTGAGGGGGCAGGACCTCAGGAAATGCATCTCCAACTCAATTTATTTTTTAAGTTTCTGCTCCTAGTCTGTAAAACAGGGGTAACAGCACTACCAGCTCCAAAGGCTGTGTTATGACAAGGAAAAGGCATTAAGGATAGCTTGTCTTGGTAGATCAATGATGACAGTAATTTTTGGCTGGTTGGTTCCGACCGTTTTACTAGCTGAGACAAATTAGAGAGTATCTGTCTTCCTAGAGCCTAACAACAGACACCTACAGAAGACTGTGAGAAAGGTGCAAGCGTATATGACACCTCCCCACTCTCCTATCCTCCAGCAATTTTCAACTCAGGGCCTTCCTGATAGAGAGGTGTTCTCTTGTATTGAGGATCGCTTTGTGATTTTTTTTTTCTGTGCTTTTACCCAGTTTTGGAACCCATGGACACTGAAGGGCTGATGATACTGTGAGCAGTGGAGGCCAAAAAGCAAACAGGTTTATGTTTGCAGTGGTCAAGGAACTAATGGAGATCCTCACCTGTGTTTTCAGTAGTTTCTGGCAGGACCACAGAAAATTTAAAAAAAAAAAAAAAAAGTAAGCCCTGGCCAAAAGAGCTTTCGGTCTCTACTCAGCAAGATGCAGCAAAGTGAGACCAAGCAAACATCTGGGAACTGTTACATTGGAAACAGTCCTGTCTCAGGACAAGAACATTCACTTTCAATACACAGACCCAGAGATGAAGTCTTGTACCTCAGCAGTTCTCCCAGCTTGTCAGATCCTTAGCATAACATACACATGTTCAAAAATTCAGTGATGGCACTTAGGATGCCTTTTAGTCTTGAGTTCTTAATGACTGAATTACTTTTATATAGCCTTTCTTTATCTGACAGTCTGGGTGGATTTGTAAGGAACAAAATGACATTACACCAGCCTAATCTACTCTGACAAGGTCACAAGGCCCTGTGGCTAGAGCAGAAGCAATCAATGCCAAACATCCAGACTGGTAAAGTCTTTGATTCTGTTTCTGCTTATTTCCAGTAGGCAAAGAGAGATCCGTAGAGTAGATGGGTTTGTTGTAAGTATTTTACAAGGGCCATTTGCAGACTGCACCCAGAGAATAAGTTTTGTGGTCTCCTTGTCCTGTCAAAGGTTGTAACGAAAGGATGCAAGGTGCGCCTGTTCTTGGGCACTGTTTCATTAGTGATACATCTTCAGGATGCCCTCCAGAGGGACCTGGACAGGCTTGAGAAGTGGGCCTGTGTGAACATTATGAAGTTCAACAAGGCCAAGTGCAAGGTCCTGCACATGGGTCGGGGCAATCACAAGCTCAAATAAAGGCTGGGTGGAGAATGGATTGAGAGCAGCCCTGAGGAGAATGACTTGGGGGTGTTGGTGGATGAGAAGCTCAACATGAATCGGCCATGTGAGCTCACAGCCCAGAAAGCCAACCATAATCTGGGCTGCATCAGAAGAAGCATGGCCAGCAGGGCGAGGGAGGTGATTCCACCCCTCTGCTCCACTCTGGTGAGACCCCACCTGGAGTACTGTGTCCCACTCTGAGGCCCCCAACATAAGAAGGATATGGACCTGTTGGAGCAAGTCCAGAGGAGGGCCACAAAGATGACCAGAGGGCTGGAGCACCTCTCCTGAGAAGACAGGCTGAGAGAGTTAGGGTTGTTCAGCCTGGAGAAGAGAAGATTCCAAGGAGACCTTATAGCAGCCTTCCAGTACTTAAAGGGGGTCTACAGGAAAGATGGGAAGGGAGTCTTGATCAGGGAGTGTCGGATAGGATGAGGGGTAACAGTTTTAAACTGAAAGAGGGCAGATTTTGATTAGATATTAGAAAGAAATTCTTTACTGTGAGGGTGGTGAGGCACTGGAACAGGTTGCTTAGAGAACTTGTGGATGCCCCGTCCCTGGAGGTGTTCAAGGCCAGGCTGGATGGGGCTTTGAGCAACCTGGTCTAGTGGGAGGTGTTCCTGTCCATGGCAGGGATTGGACCTAGGTGATCTTTCAGGTCCCTGCCAACTCTAACCATTCTATGATTCTATGATCCAAATGGCATAATTGTACTGGGTCTGGATGGGGTGGAGTTAACTTTCTTCATAGCCACCCATACCCTGCTCTGTTTCAGATTTGTGGCTCAAACATGTTTAATGACACATGAGTGTTTTGGCTGTTGATAAGACGGACTTGCACAGTGTCAGGGCATTCTGTTTTTCCCGTGTTGTTCCCCCAGCAGCTAGGTCTGGGGTAGGCAAGAGGCTGGGAGGGGATACAACAGCGACAGCCTACCCAGACTAACCAAGGGAATATTCCCTGCCCTACGACATTATGCTGAGCAATAAAAACAGAAGGGTTTTTTTTTGGGGGGGGAGGTGGACATTGCTCAGAGACTGAGCATTGGTCTACTTGTGGGAGGTGGTGAGTGACTGCCTTTGCATCAATTGTCAGTTGGGTTTCTTTTTTCTCTTTCCTTCAGTTATTAGACTGTGTTTGTCTTCAGTCATGGGTTTTCTCGCTTTTGCTCTTCCTA
The DNA here is from genome assembly GCA_008711295.1 of Anarhynchus alexandrinus. Classification (NCBI taxonomy): domain Eukaryota; kingdom Metazoa; phylum Chordata; class Aves; order Charadriiformes; family Charadriidae; genus Anarhynchus; species Anarhynchus alexandrinus. The sequence goes on from VUYV01000023.1 coordinate 6,052,974, forward strand.
TTCTCTTTCCCATCCCTCTGGGGTGGGGAGTTAGCAAGTAGCTGTGAGGTGCTTAGGTGCTGACTGGGGTCAACCACAACAATAATAGAAAATAAGATTATGAAATTCACAGAAAACACAAAGTTTGGCAATATTAAAAGTGTGCCTGGACACAATTTATGTCTCCGTGGTAGCTGGAGAGGGATTATATGGTTTCTTTCAGCGCTATGAAATCTCCTTGGTTAAATGAAGAAGTAAGACTTTAATGACATGAAGAATTATGTCTTCTTCCTCAGCTATCCTAGGCTATAAAAAGCTGTCTTAGTTAAGTTAGGCTCAGCTGCATCATCTGCCTTTGCTGTGGATGAAGGGCATATGCAGATGATGACAGTGGCTCAGCTGACATCTGTTGATTTTGGCTCAATCTGTCCATTGGGTCTCAATGCCTCCCTGCATTCGTGCCATGCTATAAGATATCCCTGATATTTGAGCAGTCTCACAGGAAGAGAATAATCAACTACCATTGCAGGCTGGATTCACAGTCAAAATTGAGATAGCTCTCCTTTTGTGGCTGGACGAGAAGCTGACCCATTATCTTTAACATTTCCCACCTGCCATGTGGAGTAACACACCACAGCACTGCAGGAATGCAGTGTTTCTGGAGTACTGTTTCACTCATGCAACTTCAGGGGATCTTTAATTCAGCATGGGTTTTATAACTGTTAGATGCAGATACGGCAATTTCCTTTGCAGATTAAGGAAAGGTGCCATAACATAAATGACTGACTGGGCGTCACTGCTGTGTTGTGACAGGCTATCCTCTAAGAAGTAGTGATTGATGTCATGTATAAAACAGAGCCATTATATGTGCTGTTTATATTGAAACAGTACTTAAAATGTGGGCTGTCAGTCAAAGCACTCATTACTTACACAGAGCTATAATAAGTGATGGTGGGTGCAGAGAACAAGGTACCAGAGTAAATGTTTGTTTCGGAGCTTCAAACAGAGTTGTCTCTTTATTTCCAGACTGCATCGAGCCATAATGAAAGGATCTGTCCTATACATTGCCTAAAGCATGAGATTTCACTGCAGGCTGCTAGGAGCTCTTTGATACTGACATCAATATTAAAACCTGTTTCTGAAACAGGCCGGTGACCTTTTCTTTTTCCCCTTGAGCACAGTTCGAGCAAACCTCAATGCTCTGTGGCAGCATTTTTCATGGTTGCAGAAGCATCCAAAGGCCTCAGCTGCAGACTCCTGCTTCTCTGTGCTTTGCAGGGGGTTTGAGAACCTCTCTCAATAGGTTTCACTGAGTGCTATGAATGCAGTGGATGCCTCGCAGTGAAGACACAGGACTTGGTCCCGGGGGATATAATGTCAGCCCTGTTTCTGGCCTGCTGGCAAGTACTGGGGCAAGTCACTCCCCATGCCTCTGTCTGCAACTGTGGTATGGAGATGATGGGACTCAGAGTCACGCTGTAGATGGGGGGAATTAGAAGCTGCCCAGCTGTGCATTTCTGCATTGCATGAAACATTGCAGGTAGGCTAGGGAAGGAGATAGGGCCACCTTCCTGCTGCCTCCCCTGTTAACAAGCTTGCAGGGCAGAGTGGGCACGAGAAGCAAGTGTCTGAGCACTGCTGCGAAGCATGGGTATGCTACACGGCCTGACATGAGCTACTTCACCTGGTCTCATACCACTTTGTGGTGTGTATGTTGGGTGGGAGACACCTGGGAAGTGTTACTATGGCACTGTTGAAAGGACACCAAATTGTATGTTTTTTGCAATGAGATAGAACAAAAAAGAACTTGCTTTTTCCCCCTCTTCTGCTTATTAAGTGGAAGAGAGAAAAAAGAATTTTCCATTCACAATTACAGAGAATAGTCAAATCATTGAATTTTTCCTTCTTTGTATTTGCTGTTCATTTTCTAAAACATCAAGGTTTGTCACATTCAAAATGACAGTTCCACCTACGTGCTTGTAAGCTGCATCCTTGTACAAACGGATAGTTTGCATATGCCAAGAAAACAGTCCTAAAGTACACACATCGCTTACACATAAAGAGCTTTTCCTTTTTATCCCAATCTTATGATCAGCCTGAAAATCAGCTGTGAGTAACAACCGTAGCAGCTGCAGCATCTGAATATTGTGGTTTGATATGTCACTGTTTGTAAGGACCTTTGAGCATAGCCGTATAGAGCAATATAAAGTTGTTTCCAGAATTTGATCTTCTGCAAAATGAAAAGAAATGGTCACAATTGTACTTCCACTGTCAAGGTACAGCTTGATTATATAGAGACTGTATAATCATGTTTTTCTTCCGTATCTTCTGATGTGAACATATTAACTATTTCTTTTATTCTTCTACATTTGTAAATTACACATTGCTCTGTAGTAGTTTTACTTGCCAACTCCTTTGTTAGCATGTGCTGCATTGTTTTGTACTGTATATTTCTGTCTATATTTAGCTCTTCAAAAATGTGTCTGATTAAAGATAATTTTTACAGTAATAAATATGATGCTTTAGTTACTTTTTGTACCAAAAAAATGGAACCAGTACAACCTCTGGTTTCACAAATGAAGCAATTCAGAATGGGCTTATTACTGGGACTGGGCCCTGCACACAGCATTGCAATCCATAGAAAAACACTCTACCTTGCATTTTTTCGAAAAAGCAGTTTGCCTCTAATCCCACTGTTTTCCACAAATCTCCATGCACAAACCTGTGCCCCAGTGTCATGAGGAGCTCACTTTGGTTTTGTGCCATGCTCTAGTACATCATTTGTGAAACTGAAGTTGGCTTTTCAGTCATGTGACAGGTATGTAATGATGTTTTCCAGTGCTTTTTGTGAAATAGATTTTAATTTTTTCCCTTTTTTTTCCTTTTTAAGGAAATTCATTTTGGGGCAAAGCGCATTGCACAAACTCACTGCTTCTGCTTTCTTTTGTCTTTCCCCTTCTCCCTCCTCCAGACCAGGATGAGAGAGCGGCGGAGCTCAGCAGGGAGCAGAATGAGAAGACCATTCGCAGCACGCAGACAGCTCTCCGCAATTTCCGAGAGTTTCTCATCTCCAAGTACCCCTCTGAGACCCGGGAGATCTATGTCATCCCCTGCAAAGAGCTTGATGCCTACCTTGCTTCCTTCTTTGTGGACGCCAGACAAAAGGATGGGTCTGAATACGAGCCAAACAGTCTGGCCAACTATCAGTGTGGGCTGGAGCGGTATCTAAAAGAGCACAGGTATGGATACAGTATTACGAGGGATAAGGAGTTCAAGAGGTCCCAGGAAGCTCTAAAGCAAAAGCAGATAGAGCTGAGATGTAAAGGAAAAGGAAACAAGCCACACAAATCCATGAAGCTCACCTTTGCTGATGAGCTTATCCTACGCAAAAGAGGCTTGTTGAGCCGGTACAATCCCGAAGGGCTGTTGAACCTTGTTTGGCTAAACAACACTAAGGCGTTTGGACACTGCACGGGTTTCCATGGGTCCACCCTCAAATGGGGAGACATCCGGCTGCGGGTGACAGAGACTGGGTTGGAGTACCTGGAGTGGATGGGGCCAGACAACGGAGATGTCAACGCCAAGAGCAAGAGAGGCGGGACAGACTCCCGGGTGTATGCCACCCAGCACTCCCCACAGACCTGTCCTGTGCAAGATTACAAGGAGTACGCCCAGAGGCGGCCTCCAGCCATGCGCTATGAGGACGCACCTTTTTACCTGTCCATCAAACCCGTCGTCAACTTGGCTGCGCTTCACTGGTACAATTGCCAAGCCCTGGGGAAAAACAAGCTTGCCAAGATGGTAAAGACGATGTGCGAGAAAGGCAACATCCCCGGCCGGAAGACCAACTTCAGCGTCTACCAGAGCTGTAGCACCCTCTCAGAAGCGCAGAGCAACCAGCTGGTGCTGATCTGCAATAACTTGAGCCAGCAGGCTGCCCAGTCCATGGCGAGCCACTCCAATACTGGCAACTTCATAGTGTCAGCATCCTATGACTCTTCCTCTGATACGGCTTGAAAGAGGGATATCACCTGAATACTTTTTTCTTTTCCTTTTTGTTTCAAGCGTTGAATTTGTGCCCAATAACACACATCAACTGTGATTGTACACTATTCCCCCATAGCCCTCTCTCCAGTGTTAATTCACTTTATAAAAATATATAAATATATAATATATTTTTCTTTTTACAAATAAGTCAATAGAAATAGTTTAGTATTACTAACATAGTATTTATAGTGTTGATACAAAAATGAAAGGTACTAATGGGTTAAAATATAAATGCAGATTTTAAAAGGACAAAAATGGTTCTCAGGCAACACCAGATAGACTGGAAATACCATTTTTAACATGCACACATCAGTGAGTGTAAATCCCCAGGGAGGCTTACGTAGCAATTCTATTTTGAAGCATTTTTTCAACTTCTTATTTTAACATGACCTCCCAGAGTGGAGGAGACAAACTTATCACTGGCTGCTGCTTCTTACCTGCTGGCTTATTCTTGATCAGCAAGACCAAGAAATAAGAGATACATCAATGTAAGTTCATGAAACCATTTACAACAATTTTTGTCTGTTTTTAATTTTGTTTCCTGAGGCTCATTTATGCCAGATGGGAAAAAAATCCTGAAGTCAGCTAAAGGCTATTTTTAACTTTTGTTTTTGTTGATGATTTTCTGTGATCAAAATGTTGCTGGTCTTTAGACTAAAAAATATTGTTTTCAACAATATGCAAAAGTATAATGGCAAAACCACTGTCATACACATAATTTTAACTGTTTAAGCACGGGTGGTTAGTATTTTGTCACTGTGTATACTTAATGTAAAATCTACTGACTTAGAGCCACTTTTTCAGTATGCTGGGGAATGCAACAGAAAAATCCCTAATCTTATCCCAAACCGTACAGAAAAAATGCATCAAATATGTCTTAAGCCGTCATTTGAAATCCACAAAAAAATAGCATCGAGTGTAACGATAATTTCATATTTACTACAGAAAATGAAAAAGCTGGATAGTTGTAAGTGCTGGAGAACAAATTTGTCAGCTACACATAATCTGTTTCCATTGTAGACAATGGAAAATGTGCATGTGAATCTGAAGGCAGAATTTGGTCCTTAAAGCCTTGAAATAATGAGTGCTACTGTTCAACATTTGACTTTGCAACGTAATTGTTCTTATTCTCTAAGTATGGGAAAACAGTAACAAATTCAGTATTTCAGTGAACGATTATATTCTTGACCTTTAAAATTATATACGGTACTTTTCAAGTATTTCAGCTTAGTTTATGTTCCACTAGGATATCCTAGGGCCGTGATGAGGCTTTAGACAAGTCCGCTGGGGTGATCTAATGCCCACTGAAGTCAGTGAGTCAACCTCAGCTGACTTCCCATGGGTGTTGGATCAAACTGTTACTGAGGGGCTTTCTTGGTTTGGGCTTTTTGTTGTTGTTGTTGTTGTGTTTCTTTATGCTTGTTTGTCTTTATTCCTTCACATTCCTGCATATCCTTCATATTCTTTAGATCTGCAACTGTGCAGTGACTTTAATCATCACTAATTCCAAAGAAAGGGCGAAACAAAGGTAGCAGACAGAAATAAAAATAACCCACCTGGCACCATTTAAAACCTGTTTTCTGCGTTGCTGGGATGAAATGTTCCTGTGTGCGAGGGAGGTGGCAGAACGCCTTCACCTCGCTTAAGCTTTATTTGAAGGTCTGTTTTGGGGATGGGGTAGGTAGCAGATGTGCCACTGGAAGGTCTCAGAGCAGAGATTTCCACTATAATAAACATCTGTCCTCCCACAAAGCTTCCTGCTGGTGACACAGCCTGGCTCTGATCTCTGTGCTCTGCACAAGGCTGCAAGGCTGGTACAATGTCTGGGTTTCCCGTGTGCCAGCTGTCCCAGGGTCTTGCATGCCATGGCAGTGTAACCACCAGATCTACAGCTTCTGAGTTACTGGCCCGTGTCTCTCAGGGCTGTAGGGTAGGCAGTGAATTGGTGGGCACCGGTGGTCATTTATACTGTAGAGCTATGCTTTTGTAACTTGGTTTTGGGGCTTGAGACCAAATCATGATACTACTGACGTGAGTGCAAGCTGTGTCCGTGACTTTCAGTGCCATGGCAAATCTGACTTGTAGGTGGAGAGAGAAGCACAAAAAGACTTGCGGTGCAGTCAGCAAGACAGCTGCCCAGCTTCCAGATGAGACCAGCCATCTGATTGCTATTAGCACAGCCTTGCATTTTCATGGCAGTACTCTTAATGTGATAAAGTTAAAAATAGTTTTGCAAGGCTGGTGTTGCTCTCTGTGGGATTTCTTTGCTGTTTCCCAGTGAGGACTCAAGCAGCTGCTCTTAGTATGTGGTGGAGCACAGGGGTTCCATGCCAAGGAGCTCCTGAGGGGTGCTAGGTGAGAACTCAACCATGGAGCCAACCTCTAGGAAAGCCTTTGATCTCTGTTTCTCCCCTGTTGGCACTCATCTCAGCACTTCCCAGTGGCAGCTATTGCAGGATCTGACCTACTTCCCCACCTTGACTTTCCTGTGCTGCAACACGAGGCTGGCTATCAGCTGGCCTTTGTGGGGCAGCAGATCTCTGCTTCCCACCTCTCCTTGCCGGCCCAACTGCCCCTCTTTGCAGGGAAGAGCTGCCTTGAGCTTGTAGGGGAAAGAAGCCACCCCAAAATGTGGCTGTCTCATGTCTCTCCTTCAGCTGCACAAGGCAGGAAAACAGACCTTAGAACCAAATTCCTTCTCACACTATTATCAGGCTCAGAGCTTGACAGTGGTTCACATCTTCTGTGGGTGTGCCTTAGGCGTGTTGCTTCAGAGTGGACTATTTTGTGTGGCAATTCCACAACTTTTGTCTCCAAGGAGGCAGATCACTGTCTGTGGATGTGCCGTGCTGCAAGCAGGTCTTCGAAATGCTGTTTCACATCAGTGCTGTAATTCAGCCCCAACACAGACCTTGGCTCCGTTGGCAGGAGCCAAAAAAATGCTCAGAGTGACCCAGAAGAGAGAATACAGGCACTCTTGGGCTTTGAGCTGGGAGGTCATAAAAAGCATTTCCCATGACTTTTTGACTCCACATACTCTCCGAGTTGTTGTTTACCACAGTGTTAGGCTGGTTTGTGCCAATGTCCAGCCCATGGGCTGGGTGAGGCAACGTCTCTGATATCCTTGGCTTAGCAGGGCATATCAGCAACTTTTGCTTGTCTGGTTGGGGGATAAGCTGTGGAGTATGTGTGCTTCTTGTGTTAGCCTCAATATTATAGAGGTGGCTTTGTTCTGCTTTGCAACATGTTTAATAACTCCAGCTTCCAGTTGGTGCTGATGGCAGATTGCCTGGCAAATTCTGACGGGGCAGCCCCAAATAGACCACTTGTTGAAGTGGTCAAACACACATGGCCAGAATATGATACCCAAGTAGTATCATACTCCAAAAATAAATTTATTAGCTTTGAAGGGCATTTAGCATAACATATTACCCAGTCTTCATTTGTGGACAGTTGCAAGGAATTGAGTGACTACAGCTTAATGAATTACCATTTGTATTAAGGCCCTAGGAGATTTGTTAGCCCACTGGGAGGGAGACTTCTGGTTTAAACCACACTCATGGTTTTGTCTCACGCTGGCGGGGCAGTAGATGTCCCGGTTGCTGCAGCTCAGCTGACAGGTGACAACTCAGTTGCTTGTAATTGTCTCCCATTTCTCTGACTGAGGTTGCCAAACCTGCTCCACCAGCAAGTTGCAAACTCACAGCAGAGGTGTGCAGCTTCCCTGGTGCTAAGACACATCAGTGTGGCTGGGGGCTAGTGCTGCCAACTCTTAAAGCCTTCCTCTCTGCCTAAGCAAAAGATTGGAGTCTCCTACCATGACTCTTGATACTGAGTACCTCTTACCATGAAATCAAAAGGGCAGCTGGCAAAACACCATACGGCTCCGGTCCAGCACAGACTGAGTACTGGTGGTTGCATGGGGGTGGCTGACCGTGAGGCACTGCAGGCTGCTGGCTGTGCTCCTGACTACATTGTGCTCCAGTGTGAATGCTGAGCTTTTGCCCCGTAGTACAAGCTGTGATTTCCGTAAGATAGGGGTAGCTAGCTCCAAAATGTGGCTCACTTTTTTCCTTTCTTTTTCCCTTCCTTTTTTCCTGCCACTCACCTTTCTTTGATGTGGTGTTAGACCTCTTCCGTGAGTCATTTCAACTCACTAGCCCAGCAGAAAATGCAGTGGAAAATGGGAGAAGTCAGATAATTTTCTGCCAGATTACTGAGTTGAATCTGAGTTGAGTCTGCTCACAAATTGAGGTGCAGAACCAGTGGGGGAGAGAGAGTACCACAGAGTCATTAGCCTGGCCCAACAACTGCAGCCTTGGAAACCCATCAAAAGGGTAATGCAGACTGAGACCCTCCTGAATCATTTGCAGATGTATTGGTTGCCTTCAGAACCATCTACCAGCTTTTGGGAGATTTGCTCAGTGCTACCAAGAGCAAAATTTGGCCTTGAACTCAAGAAAGAGGCAGCGTGCCAAAGCACAGGCCTGCACTCAGTGTGAAGCAGTCTGCACCAATGTTAGCGCAGGCTTTCCCACGTGGCCTTCTCATGACACCAAACCAAGAGTCCGACATGGGGATTATACATAGATGTCACTGGACTGATCTGGATGCAGCGGTGCACAATACATGCACTTGGATCTGTTCATGTGATTGCACATTTAGCTGGGCAGAGCTGTGGGCACTTGGGTGGCTTAAGCTCTGTTTTATTAGTCGCTCATGCATGTATTTATGATATTGTGGGTTTGCACAACGTACATGTATTCATGCAGGTAGTTGGAACTGAAGTCTTTGATATCTGGGTGTTGCAAACTGCCTGTTTAATTTTCAAGTATGTATGCAACAAAATGTATTTTCAAGTGCAGGAGAATGAAATACTGTTGTGAACTACATTGTAGACTAAATTACAAGGGGTATCTAAAATAAGAGCACATGCCTTGTTCATTTGCATAGTGCAATAATTCTATGATAGCAGCATCCACGCTACTGACATACAGGACAATCTAACAATGGAACCAGTGTCCCTGTTGCACATTCTCCTTCATGAACAGTATCAACGCTTTCAAGCTGTTTTGTGTTTTTGTTTTTAGAAGCTGCTGTGCACTGGTATTCAGTCTACAGCGTAGTTCCCCTCTTAGAAAGCCGTGTAGAGAAGTGAGATGCAAGGAACATGTTGCACTGCTGTGTGTGCTTGTCTCAGATGTTTGTGACTGGATCTTGTTCTGCTGTTTGCGCAAGCGATGTGGGGTGGGAAGATGGGGATCAGGTAGAGCAGGTGTTTCGTCACTCTGGAGCCTGGGCTGCCCTAAGGACTGAAACAGCCTTAAAGGAAACTGAGATTCCTGTTGCACTAGGTTTCCTCCCTGTCCAGCTTTTATTTACCCTTTCTTGTCACCGTGTCTGAGTACATCCCATAAGTGCATTGACTGACCTGACTAGCACATGTGGTGCATGGGCTGATCATTCCTCCTGACAATAAGCTGCAAGTGACTGTGATGGACTGACTGGTCTTCCCCATCCCTGACATCCCTGCTTCTCTCACTGTCCCTGATCCTCTAATATTCCCCTCTCCCAGCATCTGCACTGTGGGGCAAGGGGATCGCTTTGTGCAGGGTGGCTCTTGGCTGAGAGCTCCCTCCCTGCCTATCAAGTGACCTTGTGCTTTGGGGATAATGCGCTCAGGGCAGACCACCTCGCGTCGGGTACGCGGGGTTTGTGGGATACTGGACGCGAGCACTGTAGAGGCTCGCATCTCTTGTGCTGGAAGCATTCTCCCTCTCTCTTATCTTCTGCTTTTTGTAAGAGACCTTTCAAATCATGAAATGAGATGAAATTCACTCCTGTGTAGAGGACCAGGCCCACATCTGTGTGCTGTTTGGCCTTCCACTGACATCCTTAAAATAGAACTGAGACGACTGGTCCTCAACAGTATGTAACCCTTGGGCTCGCTCCATCATGGAAATCAGTTCATCTCACGTTTTGTGGGCAACAGAGCTTTGGGACCCTACTCTGACTCCCTGAACTCCCAGGGGCAGTGTGAATGTGTGGGAAGGAGAGCTTACAGGACATACAACTGTGGTTTCATTTGCCTGAAATGAGCCAATTCATGCCTCTGGGTTAGGGTAGAGAAGGACTCAGCTATTCACTATGAAACATAGTGGGAAGCAGGTCAGCACTTCTTAATGAGGATTCGTTGCTAAATGTCAGTGTGAAGAGATGGCTGCTTTGCCTAAGGTGAGTTGCTGTCCTTGTTTTTAAGAGAGAGGATGTATTTTATTTTCTTTCTGTGCTTTCATGCATGTGCTGAATCTGCACTCTCAGTGCTGAGGAGTGTGGAGAGAAGGCAGTCCAGCATAAAGTGTGGCTGTCTTCCTAGCCGAAAAACTTGAACTATGCTTTCTGGTGATGGTCCCCACGTGCTGAGCATGCCTTGGTGGTCAGGGATAATACCACATCAGCTGGTGTCTCCCGGCACATCTGTTGGCTCTGTGCAGAGCCAGTATGGGTGTCGCTGCACCACTCTCCAAAAACTGAGAGCCTGGGGATAGCTTGTTAAGGACACCCTTATCAGCCAGGTGTCTGCAAGCCAAGAAGGGGGAAGGCCTAAGCACAATTAAATGATGGTGCTTTCCCCATGGACAGCGTATGACGGACACGTGAGGATGCTCCGTATCTCCTCAAGGGTTTTGGAAAACTAAGGGCCACCAGGGACATTACTACTCCACCTCTTTCACAGCAACATAACTTCAGCCGGCGATGGAGTTGCCCTTCTGAGGACAAATTGGGTTTCTCTGAGCCCCCAACGAGTTGCGTGGTTACACTGCTACCAGCTCTGCTTGTGCAAACCAGGTGCCAGCCTGTTCCTCCCCACTGTGCTGTCTCTGGCTGAGGCCTTGTGAAGCTCTGCTGAAGTTGTCCTCCAGCATCTCAACCCTTCCTGAAAGCAGCAGAGAGGCATTTACAGCGGTGAAATGCTGGAAAGCTAAAAAACCGCACAGCTTAGAGACACCTGAGACCTTGTTGAAAAGTTTGACGCTAGCCATTCACTGGAGCATGTTCAAAGTAGTGGTGATGTCTAAAGCTTTAATTCCTAATCTGATGGGGGAAAAAATTGGTTTGGGACACAATTTGCTTGTTACAAGAACTGATGGGTTCTAACACAGTCTCTAGAGTCTCTGTCTCAAGTGAGGAATTTATTTCCTCTGTTTTCTGACTGAATTGGTTAACTTTAGTTGGTAATGCACACAAAATTCTATTTGTTTTATTACACAAATGCCATTAAATGAGCTGTCTTTGCATTGGAAATGGATTTACTGTTTCAAAGGGATTAGGATGCTTTTGTCTAATCTTTTATTCTTGTGCTCAGCATTCATTACACAGCAGTCACTAGTATATGAAAAAATAGTACCTTTTCAGGTGTCAATTTGGTCTTTTGTAATTAATAGAAGATTGGTTCACAGTCTTTAAGAGACTGGTGAGGTAGGTGCTATCATTGAAATTCAGTGGGATAGACTTTCCGTGGGAATGAGAAGAGGTGTTTAGCTTTCTCACAATGCTTCAGGAATCCACATTTGCGTTTTTTTGGTTACTATTGTTTTATACAGTCCGTAAGTGTCAAGAAAATAGTGAAACAGCCAAGTGAGGGGAAAAGAATCAAGCAAATACAAAATGTTTTGGACAAAAATATTGTATTATTGTTATACTAGAAAACTAAAATCTTAAAATAATTTTACAGATATTATCTTTGCCACTTCAGCTGTTATTTTTGTGAACAAGGACAACTCTTTAACATTCCTCATGCCTAGAATTTTATCTGCTTTCTGATGGCTGTAACCTCACCAAGACTGTCCTCCTTACCATTATAGCATGTTCTCAGCTGGCCTAAATCACGTGTAGCCTTAAGCAGTCCCTGGTCTGCCCCATATTGCTCCTTCCCTTCTACTATCACACATTTAATACACTTCCTGTATGTCAGATTTCCAGCCTGAAAACAAGCCAATGCAGGAGACACGCTTCAGCCTCCGCATCTTCAGCAGTGGATGTACAGTATAGATCCAGAAGGCAAGGCAATAGCAATTGGCTTTGAACTGACTTTGGTAGCTTTTGTGTAGGAAGACAAATCTTCTCATAGGAACTCAGAGGCTGAAGGTGCACTGAACGATGGCTGCAATGTAAATCGCTGTGTGGAGGCCTTTGTTTTCTGCATGGTGCTTACGGTTCAGATCTTGCCAGCCTTGCCTTCTGTGGGAGATTTCTCTGTGAGCGGCTTGCAAGACTGGGTTCATCTGCACAAGGCTTGGGGCATGGATGTGAAATGCAGGTGCAGAAATATCCAGAGCATTCAGGGATGTGCAGACAAAACATGACATGAAACATCTTAATGGAATCTGAAAGCTGTCCGGGGAAGAAATGGTGAGAACCAGATTTTCCTCCCATTTATGGCAGCACCTGTAAGCCAGGTGGTGCTGCTGCCGGAGAGGATTTGGTGCCACTTCTGCAGAGCATGGAGAGAAACGTATGCCCGTGCCACCTGCTTCCAGCCAGCCTGGGCTGTAAACTGCGCTCAGCTGCAAGCTCATGACTAGTCCCACTGGAACAAATGGGTCTGAAGTATGCAGGAAAGGACATTGCTTGGCCCTAGTTGCATTGTCAGGGCTTGTTTTTGTCTGTGTGACCCATCTCTCTCGGGGTCATCTTGAGACCTGTCAGGGTAGACCAAATTATTCAAGACTGGAAAAAAAAAGAAATGGCAGAATATCTAAGTGTGGTGAAGATAGTGGAAAGGCAGTGGGAAAGCCTGGCAAACACAATGGAAGTTTTTGTCTTCTTTTCTAAAGAATGCAAGCATAATCCTTATCCTTTAATATCCTACTTTGTTTTACACTGGAATTAGAAAATATTTTCCATTTGTTTTAATTATCTGCTGGCTTTAACTCTGCCTTTGAAAAGCATTTTTGCTATGACAACCCTTGGTCTCATAGTGAGCAGTGCTAGAGAGAAGCAGCTGAAGTAAAGCTTTTATCTTTCCCTGCATGCAATGTTTAATCTTTCTAATCTCTTAATGTGAATGTGTTTTCTCCCATTTTGTAAATTGACAAGATTAGCACTGTTTCTCCCAAAACAGCATTTGAAAAACATTTTGCTTAAATGTAACCAAATTTCCACCTATCAATGTGAATTCTTCTAAGTGACCAATTCATTCTCAGAGTTAAACCTCACTCAAAGGCTAACTTCCACCCACGGACTTTAACGAAAACTCAACTTTTTTAAGAATGGTTTGTAAAAAAGTAGATTTTGTTAATCTTTTTGTTTTGTTTTATAAGAAAAAGATTCTCTGTCTTGCCAAATAATAATAATAATATTTCTATGCATTGTGTGATTCAGTGATGTTGCTGTTGAAATTTTGCATGTTTTCTAGATGTTCTGACATTTGTATGTTTATGTGGTACTTGTAAAAATGCTAACCATTGCTGCTATAATCACCACCGTTGTAGATAACTGAAAACTGTACTACGAAGCTGTGCCAGTTAGCAGGTTTTTTTGTGTGTCATGGTAAAACCCTGCATTCTGCTGTTCATTTCCTGTTTTAAGCCAGTATTTAGTGCCTTCTGTAGAAGGAATCAATATGTTGTGGTAGACGGGAGGTGCCAAACTTCTAATATCTTGTTCTGCACAGATGATCACTTACCAGCTTGAAGCTTTAAAAAAAAAAAAGTAAAAAGAAAAAAAAATCTTGAACTCTCCATCTTTCTTTAAAGTGTCTTCTCATTAATTTTCATTTGTAAAAAAAAAACCCCTTTAATAGAGCTGAAAAGAAGCCATCTTCCCCAGCTACACCTACTGCAACAGCAGTCTGCCAACTGAGAATGTGTGGGGTACGAGGGAATGCATAGCACCCAAATGTTCCTGTTGGTAACGGATCCAGTGATTAGCCAGGCCTCTTCAAGTCATTGCAGAGCATGCTAAAATGTAGTTTAATGAAAGCAATTATCTGATTACTATAAGAAACTGTTAGCTCTCCTAACAGTTGTGAGCCTGCCCTTGTAAACAAGTGTCAGCCTGGTCAAGTGGTGGATTCCAGTCCCTGTTCCGCCTGCGCTGAAGGCACACGTTGCTGCCAAATGAGGCTTGGATGAAATTCAAGCCCAGGATTTTTGGTCTGGTTCTTTCCAACTGCTTTCATGGCAGACGAGCCCTGTTTATCAAAATTCTGACATTGCATTTTCAGTTCCTTTTCCACCCTCTGCTTAGAATCTGGCAGTATAGCAAATACGCACACGCATATGCGTTCATTTTGCTTTTGATAAGATTTTGACAGGCTGAAATTGTACCATACTGTAATCATACAACAGAAACAGGCAGGAGGGAAATGCGAGATGTTAATCTTTCTAGTGCATTTCCCAGCCACCAGGCACGGTCAACTGTACCTAGGCTGGTCTTTAAAATAGTATTTTGTATGGAAAAAACAAAAGACTAACCATCAGTTTTCTATTTCTACTGAGAGATGAAAGCCTGTTACACATCTTGAAAAGACTTTTCAGATCAGAATACCAAGTTGCCAGGAAAAAATGTGTGATTGGGAAAAATAAGAGTGCACTGAATTCATCCTTACAGGTACTGGTCTAAAGCCATCTCTGTTCCCCAGCAAGACAATTTACAGCCCTTGTGATGTAAAATACTTTCAAAAAAGAAGCTTATGCCAACATTTTGAATGTAGCTGCTCCTTTTTGTGATACCCAGCAACATTAAAAGGATACAGCCCAGAACACACTGAAAATCATCCCATGTAGTAGGTCACTAGCCAGTCCCCCACAAACTGATGAATTCGAAAACCCCAGCCAAAGAGCTGAACCTTCCACAGTGATTAGAATGCTTAGATGCCTTTGCAGCACCGCAGTTCCCATCTCTTGGAGGGAATCGGGCTCTCTTCAGAAGTGTTTGGCCCTTTTATTGTCCTTTAAAAACTGGTAGCTTCTTCGGGCTCCTTCTGCCAGATCAGGAACCAGCTGAGACCAGCTGTAATGTTGTTTTGCTTGTCTAGTAGCCATTTACACATGAACGCATGCTCCACTAGTATGAGAGAAGAGTTTTGACTCCACAAAACTCCTGCCTCTGTGGCCCTAATATTAAATATGCAAGGCAGTGATACAAGGTCTTATTTCCTGTATTTCTTCTGTTTATAGCTAAATCTGAGTCTCCATGGTCCCATCAATTGCACTCACTGTCTTACCAATTGGTCTTCCTAGCTTTTTTCTGTATCTTGGCCCAACTTGCAAAAATAAAATGCATCATATTCCTGCAGCACAGCCACTGTTTTTTTGACCATCTTCTCTTCCATTGTGAAGCTAGATATGTCTGCATTATCTTCCATTTAGGTCTGAGTCAGGAAAGTGATCAATATCCTTTATTTAGCACTTTGCATGCTGGAAATGCAGTTACGGTTCTGCAGGTACAGACCTGGCATTGGGATTTAGCCTGTGGCGTATCAGAGTCTCTAGTGGCATTTATTTGCTTTTCACCATGGTTCACTGGTTTCAAGGCACAAACTGGCTGATGCTAATGGTGTGCTGGTTTAGATACCACCTTCCAATCACTGTGATGCCTTCAGTGTACATGTTGTCAGTCCTGTAATAGCTCTTGTAATTGCATTTTGTCTGAAGTGCATTACATTGCAGGACAAGCTTTTTCTTTGTTTTTAGAAAAAAAAACCTGTAGCTTAGGCTGTGCTGCTGAAAGGAGCCAGGAGAGAATTATCCATCCAAACCCCAGTGGAATTTGGGGACTTAACTTTTTTAGACCCCTTTCCAAGCCCTAGCTCTAATGAGCTATTTAAGGCAGAGATCTTAGCATGAGCAGTGCTACCTATCTTCCACTCAAAATGCAGTTTTCTATACACAGGGCACCTTCTTACAAAGATCTCTTGCCCCTGCATTTGGGAGATTATATATACAAGGGTTTATTAGGGAGAAGTAATATTTTGATGCATTTTAATGCATTAAGCTCTGCAAATCTAGAATGTCTGAGGGGAATGGAGAGATTACTGGATCGTTTTCTGAAAACGTGAGCAAAATTGTCAACTACTGTCCATCTTCAGAGACACCTCTTCAACCCCATTGTCCTCAAATTACCTTCTTCCTGGAATTGCACAGTGACCTGAGAAAAATGAGCAAAATGGCTCTGCTGCTGTAAATGAGGAAAGATTTCATAACCTACTTTGAGCCCCAGATCACCAACTGGGTTTCCAGGGCTGGTAAACTTTCTACACATCAGCTGGATAAGTTTTGACCCCTGTGGATGGCATATTGCTATTTCTGCAGCATATTTTTAAGAAGCAAATGTCATACATGATAAGATCCTTCACAGGTGAAGACCAATATGGTCAACAAAGTTGTCTGTCACTTGTGCCAGTTGAGAATCACTTTTTTGTTGTGGTTTTCTTTTTTTTTTCCTAGTGCAAGACACACCAGTCTTCTTTAATTGGGATGGAGTAAACGAACGTACTGCTGTCTGCCACACTTCAGTCGGGTGTCTCCTTGAAAAATGCTCTTCTAGTGTTTGAGTAAAAAAGTGCCCTCAATAAAAAGGAAGTAAAACCAAGAGGGTTTTGTTTTTGTTTTTTTTTTAATGGTATCTGAGTTTCATCCCTTGCTCAGTTGTCAGATAACTAGGCTTTTGAAAAGAATTGATTCAGTTGTGTGCTAATTGGAGTATAACATTCACTTTTACTGATCTGCAAATTCCAGAGATATTCTGATCTTTTTTGCACTTCAGCTCCATTTTTATTCCCTTATGATAATGTTTAAGAAGTCTGGTTCTGCTGCGTTAGAGATTGATTTCGCTGTCTGTACAATGTTAGCTACTATTGTAGTGTGACTTTTTTTTTTTTAATTTGTATTGGTACAGCCTTAAACTTACAGAATTAAAGACCATTTAAAAAATAATCAAGATAGTCATTGATGTCTATGATAAGTGCATGCTTTATTCACAGTGTTTTGTCTGTAATTAGGTGTAGCAACCAAGTCTCCTGTATTTAATAAACTGTTTTCTGCAAAGTTGACTACTTTCTTTAATCAAGTGAAAACAATTTACTTGGCATTTCACAGCATGCTGTATAAAAAAAGGAAGGCTCTCTCTCATGCTTTTCAAGTATGTCTCTGCTCATTGCAGGGGGGTTGGAGTAGATGACCTTTAAAGGTCCCTTTCCAACCCAAACTATTCTGTGATTCTATGAAGTCTGAGTATCAGCATAGCTGGGAAGTTCCCATGGACCTGTGATGCATTTCAATTAGCAGAGTGCAAATAGGCTCACCAAGAAATAGTTGCTGTCATACCCTCTTTAACATCTGGGGTTGTGTTTCAGGAAAACATTTAATCAATTGCTTAAGTCTATTTTATACATTTTACAATTTGCTTAAATTCTATGATTCTATGATTACAATTGCTTAAGTCCTTCCCTGCCCAGGAATGTACTTACAAGCAAGCCTGACTCGAACCATGTGCTCATTTAATCTCACTTCAGTAGGACTGAAAACCTACGTCCTGAGAGTCTTTTTGGATTAAAGATATTTTCCTGAACATGATGTAGTTACATCAATTCCAAGGCACAGTTTGGCTTGAAATTATTTATTTCACTCTTAGCATTTCAGTAGCCTGCTCTCCACATAGTTTTGTTTTAATGTTCGTCTAGAATACAATTAAATGTGCATCCAAGGATATGCATTTTTTAAGACAGTTGCTTGTCAGGTCTGAATTTTCTCTCTTCAAGAAGTTTTAAAATTAAAAGACCAGAAAACTAAAGCTAATAAAGCCCTTGTACTGTGAATGAGAAACATCCCAAGTGGAAAAATCCCTTGAGATCTCCAACAAAATTCCGCTGTTCATGAGATGACAACTGTGTTGGAGAAGGTCAGAGTGCCTCAGGTTCTACTAAAGGAACATAAGAACAAGGAAAAAGGAAAAAGCCAAATCCCTCAGGGAACTGCCATCTAGGGAACAGCAGTATGTTAGTGTTTGTTTTAGGATATCAGTGCAGGACAGTAAGAGCTAAGTGACTCTGGGTGAGGGATAGAGGAATGTGATTTTCCCCAGGTATTCTGGGACTGCATTTCCATCACCTGGCAAATTCTGCTAAATAAATTGCCTTCTTGCTGCTTGGTGCTAGCGGTGGCACTGTGTGTTGTTGCTCAGCACAACAGCACATAAAAGGCATCGTGTCAAAGGTCCTGCCATGATCCCAGTGACAAGTGGAAATTAAAACCAGAGACCTTTGGATGAAGAGACAGAGCAATGAGGTATGGACGGCTGATGGCCAGGGGCTACCAGGTGCTTTCACTGTCTGTTGCAAATGTACAGTGAAACTGATGGATTAAACGCTCTAGCTTGAATTAACCTGTCTTCACAGAGGTTGATGTTAATGCGCTTTCCTTTGGTCTAAAAGTGAGTATGCTGGTGGTGGCTAACGGTTAACGTGGTTAATGCAGGTTCAGCTAAGCAAATTGGTAAAGTTCTGGTAACTCAGCTGCTTTCACTTTTCCCTTTGTACACTGATTTCATCCACTTTGCCACTTTAAGAACCTCCATGGTTCCACAGCCCATAGGACGGCTGCGTGTCCTCTCCTCCTCCTCTCATACCCAAGGATAACCAGCAGCAGCACACACACCTTGTGTGCAGTCTTGCAGGGTTCAGGCCTTCTGGGTAGCTAGGCAAACAGCACTGAGGAATTTGGCTTGGGCAATCTGGAGTGCTTCCCCGGGATGGTCTCACAAAAGTGATGAAGTCTCCTGGTTGCAGCTGAATATATCTGAACATTGTGCTCGAGACATTGCTTAAGAGTATCATGACTGCAACTGATGCGGAAGTTGCTTGGGGACATTATGGCATGTTGCCTCTTCAGATAGGCTTTGGAGATGGCAAAGTGGGGTCTGACTTGCTGGAGGTTTACTTTGTAATATCCACCAAAGACATGGAAATTGGCAGCTATCCCTGGAAAGATCCACAAGATTTCTTTTTAGAGTAGCCTGATGGCTTGTTGTGTTACTACCTTCACTATTGATAGCATCAATTTGCTCTTGAAGACAATAATTAGAAAGAAAGAAAGAAAAAAGACAGCTTATGTGTAAGAAGATACAGCTATTTGTATACGGACACTTTGTTCTAAGGGCAAATTCCTACAGGTACCTGGGAAAGAATGCACATGCAAGACTGGCAGCACATGAGACATGCTTATTGCTTCTCCTCTGAAAGCTGTGAAGAAGCAATACCTGGAGCAGCTTGAAGACAAAATCCTGTGTGTAGTATGATTATTCACCTCAGAGCTCCTTGTGTACTTGCAAGTACAATATTTTCAGTTATTCTTAACCCCGTGCCACGTGGCAAACAGAACAGGACTGGAGAAAAAGCTGCTTTGAATATATACCCAGGGAAAGGCAGGCAGAAGCATTGAGTGTGGAGGAGATAGGATGCTGCTAGCCGTGGAGCTGTAAACCCCATAATACAAGATGATGCCATTCATCTGCATTTGGAAGGAGATTTCTGTATGTCTGGACCTTGGTGAAGGACATTCAGAAACTTTCTTGGAGGCTCAGGGTGGCCAAATGTTCCAGATGTTCCAGATGTTCCGCCAACCAGGCGGGTTGCCTGAGGAAACTGTTGAGCATGCAAACATTACCCATCCTACAAAACCAGACAACTAAGCTGTGTCCTCTGCAATGCCATCTGCTATGGGGGTTGCCTTTCCACATCATCTGTGTCCTTCAGCCTCCTGGGTCTGGAGCCCCTTCTGAAAGCAGGACTGGTTCCATGGTTGTAAAATGTGGTCATCAAACTGCTCAGCAGACCAGAAATTGGTCAGGCAACATTGGTGCTGTATCAGATGCCTGGTGCCTGCAAGCCAGCAGGGAGCACAGGAGTGTCTCCTGCTCACTTTGTGAGAGCCCGGTGGCCTCTAAACAGCATCTAAAGTCCCTGTTCTTTCTGGAAAACAGTGCTACCTGCCAGGAGCCTGTGACAAGTGTGATCTTTGCAGCATGGGCTAGCACAAAAATGAGTAAAGGCCCAGTACAATCTGGGGATTTTAGGAACATCCAGATATGGCAGAGATCTTTATCTTCTTTATTTAGGGTAGATGGTACGGGATTAGTGTGTTTGCTTCCATAGAGGGAGGATGAATACAGTCCCCCAGTGTTTCTGAAGTAGTGCCAGTGAGACAGTAACTGCTAATTTGCAGCATGAACAGCAACAGGCACTGTGTGAGGAGCTGCCTTTGCTTTAGGGGAAGAACGCAGAGATGTAAAGAGCAATCAGATCTGAGACCTCACCAGTTTTGATGGCATCTTACTAGCTCGTCTGGCCTCCCTCCTCTTCTTCCTTCACCAAACACACATACGGTACAACTCCTGGCCTCAGCATAGAGCAGAGCATTAGGTGTCTAGACATTTACCACGTGTATTTCAACTTAAAAGGTTTGGCATGGAGCACCTACAAACCATCAGATAATAGCACTGTTGTCTCTGCATAGATGTGGGGCGTGTAGATGTTTTGGCAAGCAATGACAAATATAACTGTTTTTTTCTTGTACGATATATCATCTCAGTGACAGAAGTTTGGCAAGAGGGCTTGTGCCTGCGCAGACAGCCATTTTGTGTGATTTTGCAGGGTTTCTGCTGCGAGTGTGGCATCAGGTGAACCGAAGACAAAGATTACTTTTTCAAAGGAACCATCATGGCTGAGGTGTTCAAGTGCTGTGTATTCACATACCGAGCCCACATCCCCTGAAATGTTGTTTGAAAATAAGCCCTCAGGTAACCTCCAGGAAGAGGGAGGCAAAAAGTGATCAGGGGTGAGGGAGCAGGACTCTGAGATTTACGCGCAAGATCTCCTCAATGCTTGTTAGTTGCTCATGCTGTACCTACAGTGGTACTGGGTCAGGACTTGCTTGCTTTCACAGGCAGCCTGTGAGTTACACGCATAAAAATGCAGTCTCCCAGGACTTGATCCAGAACATGCAAGTGTGGATGAGATTATAACCCTGAGCACCAGTGTTTGCAAGACTCTTCTGGAAATGGGATGTGTGTTCCTGGCCGCTTAATGCTTTTCCAAGTTCTGTCCAACAGGTCCCAGTGAGGACTTCTGTCCACTCATGGTAAGGGTGTAGGTTTTCTTAGTGAATCCTGGCGGTGTCCCAATGCCTCTATCAAGTACTCCACGGGGTGTTCAGATGTCATTTAAAACTCTTTGAGCGCGATCTGGCTGCTGACAGGCAATGCTGGGCAAAGAACTTTGTGGTTTGGTGTGCAGCCACTGAAGTCAGCAATGAAGGCAGGATGGGAATACCTTTATCTTTAAACAGAGCCGTGCACTGGTGCGCTTTTCAGCCAAGATCCCAGACTCTTCCAGGAATCCTCCACGCTGTCCGAGAGTGAAAGGGATAAACTGTTTTCTCCCAGACAAAAGAAAGCAAATATTCATTATTCTGATAAAATAAAGAGACTCAAGGATCATCTGTTTCCTGCAGGAGTGGAAAATTGGGTAACTCTTGTTCCAGCCTTCTGATGATACAACACCTTTACAGATGGTAGCTGATACATGTCTGCCATCACAACGCCATCATTTTATTTGGTTTTTATTTTGTTATGCTAAGAGTCCTTTGCTGCAAGTATTAGAGCTGCACGCAGCTTACAGTAGCCATCACTTTCTGATCTGGCTACACTTTCAAGCCTTAGAGCAACTCATGCCAATTTTTGTAGTTTATGAGGACAAGGGGTCTAGAAGGAAGAAAAGAAAAAAAGGGATGCAAGCTTCAATGGGCATGTCTGTGCATAAGGTATGGAACATCCCTGAATGGCCATCTGTGTATCCTGTTCTGCTGCAGCAGTTGACTCACTGTCTCAGTTCAGGACTGAAGTAGCACTAATAACAAGCCGTTACTGTTAGGACTATCAAGTACCAGAGCTCAGCTCAAGCCAGATGACCCAATTCTGACAATCTGGCATTTGGAGAAACCAGGAACTATGACGTAATTTCCTAGCACATGATAAACCCTGCCTTGGGAAGCCAGAAGCAATCTAAGTCTCTGTCTTCTGTTGTGGTTCTATAAATTGCCCAACTGATACTGTGATTCAGGAAATGTCCACCATAATCTTCAAACCGAGGCCCGTCAGAAGTCAATTAATCCCTGTGGGATTAACTGCAGTATGAGAACTTCTGTGAGTCTGGTACTGTAATATCTTCCCGGGCAACTGGCGTTGCATGGTTAGGCCCTTGATTTTAGTAGGTTGTTTCCCAAAGTGCTGTTGGTGCTCTCAGAAGTAGTCCTTGGGTGAGCCAGCAGTGTGAGCCAGTGGCAGCTCATGAGATGGCAATCTCACAAGCAGAGCAGCAAGCAGCTTGTGGGGAAATGTGGCGTGGGGGTGAATGTTACCAATCTATGGGCTGGGCAAACAAACACCCTGGGAGGTGTGAGGCTTTATGGAGAACTGACCTAAGATTTTCTTATTGGTAGGGGGCAATCAGTGCCCGAATAGTCACTGCAAGAGGGTTGTAGCAAGGCCTGAGGGCACAAAAGGGCAAACCTTTGTCAAAGAGACTGCTGGTGACTGAACAGCTCGTCATTTCCATGAGCATCCCGGACTGCCTTTAGCAGCTTTGTCTGCCGAATAACTCACAGTGCAGAGCTTGTGAAGCCACTGACCAGAGGACCTTCCATCCAAGTTCATACCACCTGACTTTGTCATAACAGCCGTGTTCTGCAGCACCATCCCTGGGCTCGCAGGAGGGCAGGGCAGCTGCCAGGCACCACAGGCAGTGGCTGTCTGCACTGATAGAGTGCTCATTTGCCATGAGCAAAGTTTGTAAACACAGCTCAGTTTGGAAAAAATACTTGCAGCCTACCTTTCAGATGGAAAGAAGTCCTATTTTTGTCCACTGACTAGTTGCAGCATACAGAAGGAAGAGAGGGTCCCTTCAGTTTGTGAGACCTCTGCCCCTGGACAGGCTTGCACAGCAATGTGCATTTTTCAGATGTGCCCTCTGCGTAGCGTGCTGTTTTTGCAGCAATCTTTCTTGGAGTCTTCAGGACACCCTGGCCTGTCAGGGTTCTGCAGATTGAGGACTCCTGTTATAGAAGTGTCCAGAGCTCAGAGAATCACACAACATGCTTACATTGTTAGCCTGTACACGGTGCATCTGTTCACCTTTCCAGCTTGTTTTGTTTGGAGTGGGTTCTTCAGTTGGGTTTATGCAGTTCTTATACCTGTTATATACTACATTAGCAGCAAAAGCTGCAACAACAGAAACCTCTTTTTAAAATCACCTCTTCTTAGTGTGCAGAGTTACACCTCTGGGGCTGCAGTAATGGTCAGCTGGGGCTGCAGAATGGAAGGTTAGAAGGAGAAATCCAGTATCTCCCTCCTCTTGAGTGTACCACCTCTTCCCTTTTCCTGCTGTACTGAGTTGGTCACTGTGGGGATCACTAGCTCAGTGCATGGTTGTTCAGAGCAACCTTTCACAGCTAACGTGCACTGGGCTGCAAAATCCATTAGCTTCAGCCCAGTAAAAAGTAGACTTAAAGTATAGTGGATATAATAAAATTATAGTGGTATCATAAAAATGTATTACTCTTTCATAAAGGATATTAAGTGTCTGAGCATCTATAAAAAGGTTCTCCATCAATCCTCCGCTTTCAGTTCCTGCCTGTGGGGCTAAGGCTCTCCTTTTAAGAAATGCTTACTGCATGTCTTCCCTTAACTCGTGGTATTCATCAAGACGCGCCTGCCTTTGGTCCACTGAAGCAACAGAGCTTGACTGTGTTGTGTCTAACAGGGAGTAGAAAGTGGGTATGAGTGGAAAATCCTACCTGTTGTGTCATCCTCCCACTGTTTCTGCAGCAAGGTAAAAGATGCTGTGTTACTCCCTCTCTATTGCTAGCTTAGCAACCTTAGGGTGACTTCATGTTGGTGGCCCTCATGCCACATCTGAGTTTTCAGTGCACAAACTTGTGGGAAATCATCGGGGAAGTCGCGTGTTTCATCTTTCTTAAATTCATCACATTTTGTGAAAAACACCAAGTTGCTCTTGGCCAGAAATGGTGGCAACATGTCACCAGGAAAAGCTATTTTTATCCCTTTCTTTATTTGTTTTCTAGCGTATTCAACTAAGCTCAACAAGTTTCCTGTATTTAATTTTGATGACGACCTCAAATACCTGTGTATCAGTGCTGTGAGCGCCAACACCACCAAGGCCACCCTCTATGCTCTCAACGTGTGGAGATACTGGTGCATGACCAAAGGACTCAGAGATTACATGGACATCACTAAGGTCAGAAAACTTAGCAAAATAGTGCTTTTTCATTCGTGGGAGCCAGCTCCCCTGGTCAAATGAAGTTATCGTAACATTTGAAAAGAGATGGGATTTCAGCCTTTTTTACGTCCTTGTGGTCTTGGGGACCTTCCAAGTTTCTCTTAATAAAGCTGTAACCTCTTCTAATTCACACCCTAGTGCCTTCATGGTTGAGCCAGTAGCTTGGAAACCCAGGGTAATGCTAAAGATTTCCCTGCACATAACACTTGTACACAACCTTGGCCTCATGCTGCCACATGACAAGATTTCCTGCTGTTACCCTAAGGACATACTGTTTGCATGATTTCTGCTCCCAGAACTAGCCAATGCAGTTCAGAGCGTTTGAGAACTTTTCTCCAAAAATGAATTCCCAGCAAAATCAGTGTACGCACCAAAATAAGGACTGTGGATAAGGGCCAAAGTACAAAAAGCCCCACTCACATTTTTATAGCTAAGTTTCTCAGTTAGGTTGATCTAAGACCAGGCAGGCTAAAGCAGCCTGACTGGCAGCCTGACTGCAATACTGACATCTCATGGCCAAAAAAAGCAGCTGCTGCTGCTTCTGCTTTTTCTCCTTCTCCTTCTCCTCCTCCTTATCCTCCTTCTCTTTCTCCTCCTCCTCCTCCTCTTGAAAAGTTTCCATATATACCACGTTACTGCAAAAGTACGGAGTATTGCACCCAAGTGGTAGGTCACGCATTTGCAGACAGTCACACCTCAATGTGACTGAAACCTTCATTGACTTCAAAAAACCCAGGAATTTGGATCATTTCTTCTGAATCTAGATTTCTACAGCTGGAGCAAAAGTGGTGCCAGCCAGTGAAATGGATCTGGTCTGCCTGAGCATCCTTACAGCATGGGGTTTTACTGCATCTCTTTTGCTTAGATAAACATGTAGCCTCTTCCCAAGACTCTAAGGCTGCCCAGAAACAAACTTCTGGGGAAGCATAGAAGCTGCTGCAGGTTTCTTCAGACAGAGCATGGAGAAGCCCTAAACATGTCTTCCCCACCTGCGATGCATTTCCTTCCCATAAGTACCCTGACACATCTTTCCTCTTCTTGTTCCAGATCCCAGCAGTGAAGCTCAATGAACTCCTGGAGGACTTTTACATCACTGTGAAGAAAACAGATGGGTCTGACTTTCTAGCTACGTCCCTCCATGCTATCCGACGAGGCCTGGACCGAATTCTCAAGAATGCTGGTGCTGGTTTCTCCATCACCAGCAGCACCTTCAGCTCTTCCACCAGAAAGCTCAAGGAGAAGCTTAGGGTCCTGAGTAAGGCTGGGATGTCTGGTGCCCGCTCTCGTAATGTTGTCTACTTCTCCCTTTCTGACGAAGAAGAGATGTGGAGGACGGGATGCCTGGGCGATGACAACCCCGTAGCCCTGCTGTCCACGGTGGTGAAATACAACAGCCAGTACCTGAACATGCGAACTTTACAGGAGCACGCGGACTTAACGTTTGGCGACATTGAATTGCTCAAAGACTCTCAGAACAGGCCGTTTTTTGCCAGAACAGATAGCGTGAAGCAAGAAAACAGGGTGAACATGAACAGAGCGTGTTACGGCCAGATCTACCACGAGCACTCAAAAGGGCACAAGCTCTGCCCATACTGCCTCCTCTACAAGTACATGTACATACACCGGCCCCCAACGCAGATGGAGGCCAAGTCTCCCTTCTACCTGATGGCCCGGAAGGAGGTCAGCAGCATGGGGAACATCTGGTATGAGGAGCAGAGGATGGGGCTCCGCTCCCTCAGGAGTGTCGTCCCCAAGCTGGCGAAGAAAGTGAAGCTGGAGCACTGTGAAAATTTTACTTTTGTCTCCTTCACTCAGGCTTCCAGGAAGTTTGTCCCTCTTAGTTCATACCAGTAACTCTGCTCCCACCAGCTGGCCTCCCAAGAAAGTGCCTCTCCCAGTAGCTTTAGTGTGATGTGAAGAGGGCTGAGCTGCTTTCAAAGAGCAAAAAGTGGAAAGGCAGGACATTGCATTCTTCCTGAGGAGGACTGCACCATTTTGGGGATGAATACAGCCTTGTTCAGAAAAGCAGGGGGCAGTGGTCTCCTTCACCACTGCCAGGTCTTCCGAGCAAAGAGGTGGTGGAGAACGTTTTCCTCATCGGAGCCAGCAATGCGTGTATTGTGGATTTTCCTCCTTTAGCAAGCATAGCTGGGAGAAAGGAGACTGAGTTTTGAGGACCAAGAACTCTTGAAGCAGAAGTGCCTATGCTTTCTTTCAGAGCTGCTGTACAAAAGTTACTCTCTTCTGAACTATTTTTTTTATACAGCTCACACTTTTCTCCACTTGTTTGGTGTATTGTAAATATATTTTTCAATACCTGGTCATTTACACTGGATCTGTAGGTGCTAGAAACTACTATTAGCTTTACCAAATAACAAACAAACAGATGAAATTAATTACAGCATCCCTAAAGGACAGTATTTTCAGTCAGTCATTTGTAAATGGTGAGCCCTTAACTCAAAAATCAGCAGTTTGGGGCTGTCCATGTTTTGAGATGTCTTAAAGGGGGCTTATATCAGAAGTCAAATGCTCAGCATCTTCTAAAATGAAAGCACACTAAGGTGTCTCAAGTCTGGCATTCAAATGATGTAATTTTCAAAAATCAGTGCTCTGTTGTAAAAATAATTGCCTTAAACTTCTACAGCTACGGCTTGGTCCACTTTCTGTTGAGAGGAAAACTTCGTTTCAGCTGGAGCTGTGGCAAGCCTTTAAGTCACAAAAAAGAAAACATGGAAGACCTAAAACAGAGTCGGGGATGCGCAATTTGATGATGTGCAATCTGCTTCTATTCTAATGGAAAGATATGGCTGGTTTTTTTCCACCAGATTGCAGGGCTGTGAGAGGACTGATGAGGTTTACCAAGCCCACTATGCAGTCATTTATCCTCTAGTGCTGTATAACACCTTGAGATCTCAGCTTAAGTCCAATAGGTACATGACTGTAAAGATAAAATAATGACATTTAGTTGTACTTTTTTGAAAGACAGCTTCTCCCTCCCCCAAATTGCTTGAATTCTCTTTTTTTTTAAATGTTAGTTTGATTTCTAGGACATCTATGTTGCAAGATATAGTCTTGCTCCTGTCTTTTAAATCCTTTTGCACAGCATTATTTTAATTTTAAGAAAGTAATTTTCTGGATATTGAAACATGGAGTAGCATCAACTTTAGCAGGGGAAACATCTGCTAGGAAAAGCCTTGGCAGCCTTTGCTGGAGGAGGCAAAGGATGTTCAGGATTTCCAGAGAAGCTCATGTAATGGAAATAGGAGCTTCTGTCTGAACAAGGTTTCAGGTGTCCATTGTGGGCATTGCTCCCAGAGGAAAAGACCTATTTGTCATCATTTTCTTTTGTTACATGGGCAATGGTAAAGGGCATTCCTTGTTAAAAAAAACCACTCTGTGTCTTGCAGAGCAAATCACCAGTTAAGACTGAGAAAAAGCAGAAGCTGGGTTGGAATAGGGTTTATTTGTCTTTGAAAGGAGCAGAAGAAGCTGTTCTAACACAAACCATTTTGAAACCTGAGTGCCCTCAGAAAATAAGACTCTTTGTTCGGTAACTAATCGAGGAACCTGTTCTTCAGAGGTGCTGACCTGCTGGAGCACATCCTGCAGTCATTGCCACCGAGCAGTTCCCAGGCTAGTACCTTCTGGTGGCTGTTGGCAATAAAAGCAGTCATGGTGAGGTTTCCTCAGGCATGCATAGGAGGTACAAAAGCCCAGTGGCCCTTTCCCTAATCTCTAGAAGATTTTTGCCCTTAATTTCTTTTTTTCAGGTTGATGTGGCTGTATTTGGTGGGTCAGGAATGCTCTGCAGTGGGCTGCAGAGTCCTGCCCCTGTGGCAGCACTGGGTGGAGGGTTTCCTAGAGAACACCTCTGCTCCCTTCTCTGCCCCTGGGCCTGGGGGAAGCCTGGCCTTGCAGGAGAGATGGGCACTTGACTGGGCTCAGACCTCTGCAGACTATCAACTTGTTCCATGTATTAGCGGAGGGAATACAGAGCAGTAGGACTGGTAGCTTTAAGGCATGGTGATGGGGACTGCCGTGGTTTCTCTCAGCAATTGCAAGCTTCTCCCTGTTCCCACCAACAGTATCAAGGCACTAAGAGCAGTGGCTGTAACTAAACAGCACTCCTCTGCCCATGCATAAGAGTCCATGAATATCCAAGGAAAGCGTTTAGCTTATGTCCAATATTGCAAGCGGAAGGACAGTTCTTCCATTTTTTGCGAAGCACTGAATGTTCTATATACGAAAATTAAGTAAATCCCCAGGGTTGGTAGGTATTATACAATTCTGACTGACTTCGAGTTATCCTGTTTGTTGTCCCGTTCTTGTTCTCCTGCAGTGCCATCTGATACCATAGAGGAAATACTCACAATGCATCAGAGTACTATGAGGGTTTTTTTTAACAGTGATATAAAGTGAGTGAAAAAGAGAAAAAAAAGTGTTACTAAGTGCTTTTGTGAAAAAGAGGCAGTCTTGATTTTTGTCTCACAGTATGTCTTATTCCTTTGTCTGATGTCCTTGAGTTTGAAAATTTGATGTCTCTTTTCTCACTTACAAGCAGTGTTTGTTCTGAAATAAAAGCACTATCACCTTTGTAAACTGTGGAACCACTATGAACTGAACTGTTACAGAAATTACGTGGATATGGGGAAGAACATGTGGTGTTTAACTGTCAATTTTTGTCACACGGAATATTTCCCTACTATCCAAAATTCTTCTTCAGTACTCAAGGTAATTTTTTTCTGGTTGCTCCTCAAATCCATGATCACAAAACCTATGTTTTGTCTAACAATATTTAACTCATTTGACTCCTTTGGCTCAGCATATAATTACCTGTATTTCAGCAGTGGTTAATGTGCTGTAATGAAACCAGCATCATATTAGTATGTTAGTTTTAACTGAAGGAGACAATTTCCCTCGTGAAGCAATTCCTACCAAAAGGCAAAAAGACAAGGCCAAAAGAGGTGTGATGCGACTTGCCAAAGGCCACAATGTGGGTCAGCAGCAGGGTACGGCAATTGTCTCAGCCACATCCACTTGTGGCACCCCTCATCTGCAAGGTCATTATTGATAAATGGAACTCCTCTGGGAGTCCTGTGAGAGCCGGTACTCAATAATCACCTAGCCGAAAAGAAAATCAGGATACATCAAGAGCGGCACTTACCCTTTTTGACTATTAGCAAATAATCAAATCATAGAATCATCTAGGTTGGAAAGGACCTTTAAGATCATTGACTCCAACCATCAACCTAACACTGCCAAACCCACCACTAAACCATGTCCCTCAGCACCATGTCTGCCTGTCTTTTAAATACCTTCGGGGATGGCGCTTCCACCACTTCCCTGGGCAGCCTGTTCCAATGCTTGATAACCCTTTTGGTGAAGAAAATATTGCACAGTACAAAGAAACACCCTCTTTGTGTCTCTGGCAAAACCCCATTTCCAGCTAAAAGAGGTATCATCTGTTCTGTGCCCAAACACCCAAAATTGCAGGTAGATGGCGTTTATAGTAGCTTTGTGCTTCTGCAGTGCACTGGAGAGCTAGGCCATGAGTTTTATGTTTCCAGCCATGTCTCACATACTGGGCTGTGCTCTGTCCTAGTTGAGAAGCCAGATATTGCAGACTTCCAGCCAGTGGGTGTTTCTTGCACTCAATGCTTTTCTTTAAAATACCTCTCATATTGCAAAATCAGAGCACTTAGCAAATCCTGACTTTATTGTTTTTTGTGGGCCACGGAGATTACTCTGGCACAGCATTATTCCTTATTCTGGGTTCTAAGGTAGATAGGATTACGGTTCATTGAGAATTTGCTGTTAACTGCAGGGATTTTATTTTGCACTCCCTCCCCACTCACTCCAGACCAAACATATGTATGATGCGAGGCATATGCTCACCCTGGCAGGCTACAGAATTATGCCCAAGATTATCAAAATACTGCCGAGCTGAGTGACTAGCATGATAAGACTTGAGGGCTAATGATTTTGAGGCCTTTGAGGCTTTTCTGCAGTTTTTCAGATTGGGCACTCATAATTGCTAGTTACTTTGGAAGACCTTGGCACAGCTAAGAATGACCACCGTTGGCATGGGTGACAGGGGACGTGCATACATCTCTCCTTGTCAGTGTGGGGCTGTGCACTTAAGCACGTTGTAGCAGACAGACCTGATGTTTTAGTTTTAACATTCTTTCTCATCAGGATGAATGATTAATACAATGTCCTCCTACAATCATGCGTGCTGGGGAGGGAGGCAGACGTTCCCGTTACACAGAACAGAGAGCTAAGTAGAGTCAAGAGTGTTTGTTTGTATCTTCACTTTGAAATGTGTCCTCCTGACAGCTGAACTTACAAGGGCATGGAGCCAGCAGAGCATCTGGCATGATGCATTCAGTCCGCTTGGTTTAAGTTGAAATTAAGTGATGTTTCAATTTTGCTCCAAGAAAATGTTTTTTCTGAAACCAATGTAAGAAATACGTTTAACTCAATTAAGTAAAGCGGTAAAGCGTTCCGTTCTTTGGCAGACTTTCAGTTACTCAGAACATTGATTTCAGACTTTATCTGCTCAATACTATTTAGTAAGTCACTAAGCTTTCCTGAAAAACAAAACCAAACCAAAACCGCCACATACCGCTGTCCTGAGCCAGGCCATGCAGAATTACACTTGCACATAGGCAGAGTCCAAAGAATCTTGTATTTGTGACCCACCCACATGTTTCCTAAGGACTCAAAGATGAATGAGAAGGGAAAATAGTAACAGTTTAGAGGTATCACTTACTTTTAAAAAAAAAAAAAAGTCATGCATTGTGCTTTTTTCCGCTCCATTTGTTGTCTCTTTACCAATCTGACTATTTGGGGTGTCCCAGTGTAAAGGAGTTGAATGCTTTGGGTGGCAAGGCTGTAGTCAATTTTTCTGGACTGGAAGTCTCTAACTGCCATGGTGGCCCAAGGGTAATTGCAATTTTCACTGTAGACGGGCTATTCACTACACAGAGAGGGAGAAGGAATTGCTCCTGTTGAAGACAGATGCTGCAGTGTCCACAGGGCATGTCTGGCTCATCCCGTGACCCAGGCTGAGCACCCTTATGCAAGGGAAAGACAAAACATGAACTAACCAGGACTGCAGATCACCAGGTCAAAATTAGGGAAGTGAAGGCAGACAGAGAGCAGCAAATCCGACACTCACATCCCCATGAAGGAGTCTAAGGCACAGGAAAATGTCACCTAGAAGAACTGCTTGGAAGGACAGTCAGGCCAGGAAACAGAGAAACACCTCCCAGCCTCGACCAGCAGCCGCAAGTCCAGATGTAGGAGAGTCTGCAGAGCCACAATCAAATATGATCTGCTAATTATTGACTGTTTTTCTGCTCTGAAGGAAAACTTTACCGTGAGCTCTGCATCTCCCTGATAATTTGTTCCCTGATAGAAACAAGAGCTCTCATTATTGGTGCTAATGGTAGGGTGAGAAAAGCAACTGGGCAACTGTGGAAGAAGAGGCAGGTAAACAGACAATTAATCAAGAAGCGCAGAGAGAAAACAGGTGGCATTAAGGAATAGATGTGGATGCAGAAAGCAGAGCAGAGAATCACAGACTGTTCCCAGTTGTCCCATTCCCTGAGGTTCCAGCACTGAATGGAAGGTGATCAGTCCTTCCCAAAGACACCAAGTGAACAGGGGATGGAGAAGGTCCTACAGCTGCAGAGAAGGTCCCTGCCTGGTGGCTGAGGGACTTTAGTCATCCTCAGGACAGCTGCAGCATGCTCAGTCCCTGGGTGAGCCACACATTCCCTACAGTCCTGCCAAGACACTTCAGGACCTACCTGACAGGCCCTAGTCTGACTTCTGTAGAAATGCACGGTAGATGAAGTCAATTTTGCTGAGCTCACTGATGAGGTCTGTGGGAAAATGGAGCCTGTCTGGGGAAAAACAGTGAGATGGATGTGATCAAGTGATGTCATGCAGGAGTGAGAGAAGTGAGGTTGAGCCACGGTGGTTATTCTCAAAATGAAGCTTTGCATAGCTAGTTAAAACCATCCCAAAGGAAACTGTATCATCATTGATCTCTCAGGAGCTTGGAGGAATCTGTCCCAGATCTGCCAGCAACGTCACAGGTGTGCTGGTAGTTCGAGGACAAGCTGTTGTGCATGATCTTACCTGAAGAAGTCACATAGACAATTCTAGAGTATTTTCTGTGCTTTTGGGTTCTTTCTGCCTTCTGCTGCTGGTGTGGAAGGAGAGTCTAGCTTGAAGCAGTCCTGCACAACGTGGCTGGAGCTTTTTAATCTGGAGCTTTTGAATAAAGCTGTTGCTTCTTAAAACTTACTCCCAGTTTGTCAGTGTGTGTGTTGGGAGCAGCTCAGGGTAAGGCGCAGCCGGTCTGGTATGAGTCCATGGGCCAGATTTCTGCTCTGCTTGAAAGCTTAACCCTTAACCCTGCTCTATGAGGCTCTCTCACTTTGCTAGCAAAAACTCACCCAAGATCTTTAGCATCTTGCTGAGATCCTCCTTGCTCTCTGTAGGGAGGACGGGACCTCACCCCAGGTCCCATGGACCCGCCATCTGGCTGCCCAGCTGCAAAGCAGCCTCTTTCCCAAGGGCGAGACAGTCACCGAGTTGGCTCGAAGCCTGCTGAGCACCCTCCTTAACAACATCAGAGTCTGTCACTCTGCTCCAGCGCCTTCGGCTTTTTGGGGTTACCATCGCTGCATCGCTGGGGTGCAGCTGCAGCCACGAACAGGGAGAGCAGCTGTGGGCTGGGGAGGAGATTTCTGGGGACAAGGGTGGAGGAAGATGCTAAGAGAGACTGGCAGGAACACCATGACATTTGAATGGCTCCTGTGGTATTACATGTTGGCTATTTAACATGTGTGTTACAAATGGAGGGGGCAGCTCATGACTGCTTTTGGAAGCAGTGGCATTTTCTGGGGGGCAGTTGCCTCTGCTTTGTGGTGTTAAAGCAGAACACCTTTGTTTTGAACACTTGCAGATATTATAAAGCAAAGCTGTGATGTCTGGGATAGTAGGTCTGAGGGGCAGGATCACTATGTACATGAGCAGGGATTTCACTGTGAAGTGGAGGAATGCCATGTTGATTACTCTGCTGTTCACTCAAATACAGCAGAGTGGGTGGGACAGTGTCCCCACAGGGACAATCTGTTGTGTGTGGCATCACTTTGAGACAACACGCAAGCTGAGTCAAGCTGGGGTGAGAGCTTGGAGGAACATGCTGCTCCTTTTCCCTTTCCTCCTTGGTCACCTTGTTTTATTCATGAACGATACACTTAAACTTACAAATGGGCATTCATGTAGCACATGAACAGCTATTGACCAGCTGTAAGTCACATCTGAGCAAAGCTTAAAAGAAAATAGGGGACAAACAGGAGATGACAAGCCTGTCTGCTGAAGCTGGCATCAGCTTCAGAAGCAAGCTCCTGCTTGTCAAGAAGCAAGGATTTACTAGAAAGAAGCTGTCCAAGATGCAATTCAAGTCTTCACTCTCCAGACCGAAGTCCTTCTGTCAGCGGCACTGAAAGCTGGGCAAGGAGCCATCCTGCACAGGTTTGTTGGGTGCACCACATCTCTGAGCCAGACTTTTTGCTCCCTCATGTTTCCCACCAGCCCTGGCCCCAGGTGAGACCCACCAGTGCTGTTCAGGGACTGCCTGGCACTGGAGCACTCTCAGGGCTCCTGAGCACCCTAGAGAGGGGTGGTCCTGTGCTGAGGCTGCAGAGACCCTCAAACGAGCAACCCTGCTCCTGCAAGGAAGAACATTCCTTTGCCCTGAGGCTACCATTGGCTGGGGCTCCTTTGCACTCTTCTCTGCTTAGATCAAAGCAATCAAGTCCTTAATTTCCCACCTCTGCCACACAGAGACATAGCTGCCTGGTTTTCCCTGGTGGGAGTCTCTGGGTCATGAGTGTTTATCCGCCACCCACCATGGCCTTGTGCCTGGTGTCTTCCTTATTGAGGCAGATTCATTTTTATGGCCTGATGGGACCCTGGAGCATCTTGAGTGACTTTGGCCATACCTGTTTCTTCATATACGTGCAAGGCACGCTGACAATGCATCTCTCCCCAACAGTGCTGGCATTCCTATTTTTGGATGAAACATAATTGGCTGCCAAGTCACACTTGGCTGCCAAGTCAGACACTACCCTGTGATTTAGTAACATGAAGTCCGTGTCAAGGCGTTGTAGCCCTTCTCATCAGGCACTTGATTATTTTCTGACTTTTTGCCCCCAGCCTGTTACAGAGGTTAATGGGATCTGGTGGTGAGCTCTGTAAAGACAGTCGTTACGGCAGACTGCTGCAATGCTAAATGGAGGCCAGCCTGAGACATGAACGTGCTCACTGTATCACACCATATGGAAACTTGCCGGGCTACTCGTTGTCATTTATTTAGCTGTTATGTCTAGAGATACAGCAGTTGTCAGGAAAGCCAAATGACAGGACAAGCATGTATTTTTTTTACACACTTCCGGGTGAGATTCACTTTTCCCGTACCAATAGCATTGGCTTTTGCACTTGATACAGTTTGTAGTTTTGATGTTAACGTGCTTTAATAAAATCCTGAAGTGTCTCTTGGCTACCTTAGACATCTATAAAAATCCTGTTAAAGCAAAATTATTTTTATAATTTCAACACTGCCTCCTTGTGCTCTTTGTAATACTTCTCTGTAACATGAAGAATTGCCACCTTGGACTCTTTAAGCTAAATCACAGTGAGAAGTAAGACCTCCTCTTTGTGGTGCTGATTCTAGGGGACTGTTCAAATAGCTGGAGTCAATTTCTGAGGGGTCTCACATTTGACCTGTGCTCTGGAAGGCAGTGTCTTCACCTGCAGCTTGTTTCACCTCTGATGGGGGCTTTAGCTGCTGGGCTTTTTTCTGAGCCTTTCTGAGCGCTGGAACAATGTGATATTTCATGATCGCTCACTGACCGAGAAACTTGCAGGAGATCTGAATGTGCTCCATCCCAGCTCCAAGAGCTGCATGTAAGAAGCCTATGGTCCATACGGAGAGCTTTGCCATCAGAGACATTGTCCCCAAAGCCACAGCAGTAGAGGGCTGGTCTCAGCCACCTCCTGCGGTAGGTGTGGTATCTGCAGGGGAACAGTGAGTTCAGCACTCAGGCACTCCAGCAGGACCGGGATTTCTGCTCGACTGCCAAGGACCAAACAGAAACCACAGACATAGGGCTGCAGTAGGTAATAACCGAGTGAACACAGGCAAATGCAGTCCTCCTTCCCTCCCCTGCTCTAGATTGGGGCAACTAGTGACAGCAAAGAATACCCCACACCATAGGCGGTGCTGATGCTCCTCGGCAAATCATGAGCGCTGTGTATGCAATGAAGAGTGAGAATGTCTGTACAGGTTTAAGTTTGTAAAGTTCTCAGAGGAAGCCCATTTAGATCGTACGGGCACAGGCTGAGGAGCAAGGAAAGCCCTGCACTTGGGCAGGAAAATTTTTGCCTTAAGCCATTTTGAATTTCAGCCACACTATGTGCACTCACCTTCATGCCAGGTGCCAACACTCAGAAGTGGGGCTCTTGGCTTGTTTTTTGGTGTGACGCAGCAGTGTGGGATTGTGTCTCCAGGAGATACAGCACACAGTGCTGTTGCTGCTTTTAAGTGCTGTTCAGTTCAGGGGGATTTTTCAACAGGATGTTAAAGACCAGAAGGGTAGCAGGGATAAATGCTGTGAGCAGCTGAAGGGCCTCCTGCCTTGGCAGCTAGGCTTTGAATGATTTGACTGGGTCTTGAGGAATCGTCTGGGACCATTCCTGGGCAAGTGAGGGTATAGCTAAGCTTGTTTGGAACCCAGTATCTCAAAACAGGTGTGAGGTGTCCAAAAGCATCATTACCCAGAGCCAAACCCACTTCAAAACAGTTTATTGAGATACGAAATAAATATAGCATCTTTGGAGGTTTTGCATTCTTGCTCTTCTAGAGTTGTGTCCCCTACAGAAACGCTCTCAGCTCTCTTCCAGTGAAATCCCTTTTTCTGCCTTTTTCTCTAGGATGTTTTTAAGTGCAGATGATTGATCCCATGAGAGGGATATTAAAAAACATTCGGGGGAAAAAAAAAAGGAAATTAAAAAAAAGAATAAATATAAGCTGTTTGAGGTGGTTTACCCTGCTGTTCAAACGTGCTCCACGGCACTTTGTGATGAGAGAACAGTGGGGGAGAGAAGCTTAAAGGTGTGCGACAAACAGCAGAGCTATTTGTGTTAAATGAATATATCGCTGCTGCAGTGACACAAAGGTAAACATTTGTAGAGCACTCTATGTATTCTGCTTTACAATTAATCTAGAAAGCATGACTAAAAGCTCATCCTGGCACAGACATTAGAGAACCTATCAACTGTAGAAACAAGCATATGTTTCTACAAGCTGAGATGGGAGCACGTGCAGTAATGAGGATATTGGTGGTGGAGGGGGATGCGTTCTTTCTTTTTGAGGTGCCTTACCCCTGAGATCTGCTTGGCCCAGAGAACGGCTACAACCCGATGAGACACTGGGCGTCCTCAGCACATACTGAAGAGAAGAGAAGGCAGTTGACTGGGCCATTGCTATATGAGGTTTGGGTTCTCACCTGTACTCTGCCAACACGTAACTAGATGACCTCAGCAAGGCATTTCCCCCTTCTGTGACTCGGTTTATGGTGCTGTTCAGTGAGGAAAACAACAGCTACTGCTTCATAATGTTCTCCCACAAACCTGGGGTCAGAATGATGTCGAAGAGGTGCTCTGCACTTGGAACAAACACTCTCATTGCAAGGAGTGCTTTACTGTAAGATTAGACATTCCTACCTTTCCTCTGCCAGGTCAGAATAAAGCCAAGCACCATAGCACGATGGTCAATCACCATCTGACTGCTAAGGAGAGTAAAATCTTTGGACTGATTTACCTGCAGCTGGAATCCCTAAGTCATGAAAGGGTGATTCCTCTCTCATCTGAGTTTAGAATTCTTTTCACTTCCAAATCCAGACACTGAACACATAAGAATTAAAGGCATAATTCCCACCTGTTATGTGAAATACCAACATTATGAGATGCAGGAAAGCTAACATTTGCTGGTAAATAATGCATTATATGTCAGACTAGTAAGAACCACAGCAGTGATTCAGTGTTTTGGTTTGTTCCTCGTGAAAATGGTCTCAGTTTTGAAAAGCTGTCATATTTATGGGGGACTGCAAGGTGCATTTTGTAACTCACTGTAAATGTTATTTACAGGGATATTTCTGAAATCAATTTGGCTGTCAGATAGAAGGCTGTATAATTTACGCTACACTGTATGTGTTAGGAAATCCCATAGGTGTATTTCCTTCTGCCACTTGAAACCAATATTGCAGGAAATAGCTTACAGGAAAGAAAAACAGAGTCGGGGAGGGGGAAGAAGCCCAGGCATTGGCTTTCATTACTCTAAGTATCAAAAGCAAGAAAGACATCTACAATGACATACCTATATGGAATGCACAATGCATACTGAACACACATCGTAGAATTGGGAGGCAGTGAATTGGCACTGATGGAGATTTGTGTCCTGTGAGCGAGGGAAAAGCCCTGTATTAACTCAATTTGGGTGTGAACTACTGAGAGGAGGTGTAGCCTCCTCATCTCATTCTGGTTTGACATTATGCTAGTCCTGACTATGCATAAAAATACTCACTAGCATGGGATAGGCATTTTCCTGACCTTCCTTTCTCAACCTCCCTCTTTGGAACCGATCATCTTTAGATATACTATGAATATTCACTGGCTTAGAGCAGAACTGGCCTTGTTACCTTGTGGGTCTGGCTCTCACCTGGTCCACGGGAACAAAGAGGAACTGAGGGTTCCACGGTTAAAAGAATGGAGATGCTCCCACATGCACCGTGCAAATCTGTGTTGGAAACCGAGGCACTGGCATCTCACCTTGCAGCCCATCAGCCCACAAGAGAAACTGTTCTCCAATTACCACTTGCCCACTTTGCCCCCTTTTTCTGACCCTTACAGTCCAGTGGCAAAAATAAGTTTCTGTGAGCACTGTGCCAGTTGCCTTCCACTGGGTCAGAGCCTGGGGATGGGGCAAACTGCCCACACAAGGGCTGCACTTGGTCTCTGTGGGTAAGGGCTGCAAAGGCTTACATCCCCTTGTCTTAACCTGTCCCCCAGAGCTCTGGACTGAGATGGTGTGATGTGAGCTTTATCAGGTGGTGTTGGTGCTTACCTAATGTACAGTTCACCAAAATCGGGTAGCATCCCTCACTCATGTCACTGGACTTGGTCTCAGGCTGGAATCAGCCAGCAAGTCTTTTGACTTGGCTTGCCAAGCTCTAGGCAAGCAAATGTCACTCTCCAATAATAACAGAACTGTTTAAGTGGTGCAGAAGACAACCTCCTCAGCAATGAATCTGACTATGATGATGCTGAGCTACTTTCCCAATAGTGCCATGAACCTTTCCACAGCTGAATGCACTCTCAGAGTTTCCAAAAGTAACTTTCTGATCCCAGTCTTGCTTGCCTCTGTCAAGAAATGTAATTACATCCTGTTTAGTCCTGAAATAGAGCTTCATTAAAGCACATTTGCTATAGTATAACAAGGTAGCTGAGGAAAGGGATATTGCAAGGAAGGGAGGCTGATGGGAAGGAAGAAGTGGAGTTGGAGGAGCAATACAACATAACTGAGAGAGATGAACATATGTGGCAGAGGAAGAAATGGTAGTGCTGACAGGTGTTAATCTAGAAAGTCAAGAAAATGCTGAAAAGAATTCCAAAGGACTAAAAGGGTATAATAAACAGGTCAGCTAGAATCACAGACCACATTAGCATGGAAAGGCTGAAAAGTAATAATCACAGGAACAAGAACCACCGTGTTTCCCATCTGCTTTAGGGCTCAGTTTCTCTACTGAGGTGTCTTCAGCCATGTGTTACAGCAAGCAGTTTGCTGACTAAAACCTGGAGAATATCACTGAGCTGGGGTTTTGCATAAGCAATCATTTATTAGATTTGAGGCTTCCCACTCTCAGATGGCTGAGTATCACCTGCTACCCTTAACATATGTGAACAGACCGCACTGTCAGACAACTCTGCTGAGTGGTGCTGGCATCGTGCTCTCTTCTGATGTACTGCATCACCCCTGCTAAAAGCCTCATGATCAGGACATCACACTGGTAGGTGTCTCTGAAACCCCATCCCTGAGTTCATCACTGGAATAAGACACAAAGTAGCATGGGGGATATTACTATAAATGGGAGTAATTTTTTTGCAATTGCCCTAGGAATGCTCAACTGAAAGGAAGATCAGTAACAGAGGCTGAACCAGCAG
This sequence comes from Anarhynchus alexandrinus, assembly GCA_008711295.1. Classification (NCBI taxonomy): domain Eukaryota; kingdom Metazoa; phylum Chordata; class Aves; order Charadriiformes; family Charadriidae; genus Anarhynchus; species Anarhynchus alexandrinus. The sequence continues at coordinate 6,092,656 of VUYV01000023.1, forward strand.
AGTTCACCACTATAAATGACTTCCTGTGCTTAAAAACCTGTTGTATGGGTGATGAACAAACACACCAGTGAAAGATGGCCTATCCCAAACAACACAATAATCAGGCTTGCTTGCTGACAGAACAAACTGACTGGTTCAAGATACTAAACGTGGAAGTGATTAGGCCTGAATCTACCAAAAACATACTCTGTGCGCACATGTGTGTGTGTAAGACTGGGACATATATCCAGGCTCAGCTCTGAGGGTAACTTAGCCTTTGAAAACCTCAAGGTCCAGGGAAGCAGGCTATCCTCAGAATGGAGTATCTTCAAGCAAAGCCAGCACAACACACCTTCATTTGGATGGGACAGAAACCGCCTGGTTCTTAGAGGGGCTGCCAGGGTGGCTGGCACTGCAGCACGCACGTCAGCCAGCATGGCCATTTTGCATTCCTTGGACTACCAAGCCATCTGCTAGGGTAGAGTTTGAAAACATATTATTCTTGGTGTGTCTCTTCTTGACAGGCTGTAATGATCCATGGCTGCAAACACGCAGTCCCCCAACCCCTGTCCCAGCTGCCAGCCAGCTGCACATAGCTCTTGCTGGAAGAGAAAGATGGAGACAGCAGCTTGGGCTTGGGCTCACATGTGGCCATTCCCACTTCCACAAGTGGCCACCCACTGACAGATGGAGAAGGTCTACAGTCACCCAGGCAGACAGAAGCTCCAGCATAATGGGCAAGCTTGTCTGGTCACTGTTTGAAGAAGGAATTACACTTGCCCTTGCTTCCAAACACCAAGTATAATACAGTTGTCTTTTTATCACCATCCTCCCTACCCAAATTTAAAACTGGCCCAAAACCTACTCTACTTTGTTGTCTTCACTATCTGAAAAAAAAACTCCAAACAAACCCAAGCACTGAACTATCCATGAAAGCAAAGACAAACCAGAAACCAAAGAGCTCAGTGTTTTCTAGGAAGGGGGAGATGAGCCAGCTGCTGGTGTGGGATGCAGAGCGACAGCCTCCAGGTGATGCCTCACTAATCAGGAGCTAATCCTGATGACTCCATAGGCTTTCTGTGTACCTGCAGGTACTGCAACCCCTTTGCCTTTTTCTCCATCTGCAAAACCAAAGATAATAGTAACTTAGTTTGCCTCATGTGAGGATTCAGGTAATGCACTGAAAAAGCCTCTGAAGACATAAACATAGACATAAGACATATTTCCATAAATCTACATGTATCTTTTTTACAATGAGACATCTTTCTGTACTGAAAGAAACTCACACTCTGCCAACCAGTAACACACATATGCTAATGGACAGTGCAACATATGTGCATAGCAAAGGTGGCGTGCAAGCTTGTGATTTGCATTTTTAAATGAACCAGTACTACTCTTGGGACAAAAATAAGGTATATTTTGAACAACTTCCAGCCACAATGTACAGAACCTGCATGACAAAAGTAGCATCCACTGACACTGAAGTACCCAGGACTGGAGGCCTTAATGAGAACAAGTTGAGAACTGTGCCACCATCTTTCATAATTCAATGCCCCAATGAACCTGACAGAGTGGAGTAACTGAGAAGAGCCATTTCCTCACCAGTACTTAAGTATCGTTTTTCATGTCCCACTGCACTAATCGAATTTTCTCCACTTAGTGCATTTAACCTGCTTTCTTCCTCTGTGAGAAACCTGTATTAAAGGAAGAAGTGTAAAAATAATTTCCCCAGGGAAGTATGCCACTTGATTCTTTCTATCAAAAGCAAGAACCTGGAAACAAGGAGGAGGTGCTGTCTTTGTTGTAAAATGTCTGGGGCAAGCTCTGTGGTTCCAACAAATGCAGAAGCTCACTGAAGCAAGCTTTTAACCCAACAGCATGTGAAATCCACTTCACCCACTAATCTTCAAAGTTACTGTTCACTTCAGAAAGCTCCGTACAGTGTATTTTAGCCCAAAGATTCCCTACAGCCTCCAAAAGTGTTTTGGAACACACTGATTACCAGACTTTCCAGTGAGAAGGGTGCTACTAGCAGATGCTATAGGATTTTCCCTGTGCATTAGCAAAACATAAATCAGGCACATAAAGCTCTGGACAGGAACAGTCTTCCAGTTGGGTGCAGACAATCCTTCCCTCTCTCCACCGCCTCTTTCAGAGGCGTCTCTGCACACAGACCACCCAGCTGAGAGAGAGCTGCCTCCTCTTAGCTTTTTCCTCAGGATTCATGTGTCATTTTGGTTAGCACCCCTAGGACATGGGAATTGGCTTCGGTTTCAGTAGAAGTTCATAGCACAGTGCACTGACCCTGTCCTTCAAGAAAACTTGCTACCTGAGCTGGTTTGACATGAGAAATCATCAGTGCCGTAATTTTGACCAACAGGAATCATCCAGCTGCTTTCTCAGGCATCCTACTGACTTTGAATATGCGTTAAGCAGACGCAAGGTGAAAGAACATCACCTGAATAAGACAGCTATTCTTAGCAATGCTTCTTTCTGGTGAAGACACCAAGCCCTGTTTTAACTATCGTAGTGCGTACGAGGATGCATTGAGATAGTGACTGCCTGCTTGTACATCTGTGGCTGTATGCCACTCTACTCTAGGCTTATTGTCCTCCTCTAGCCCTTGTGCTGTCCCTGAAACACTGCAAAAACAATGGTAAGTCAAGCCACAAAAAGCTGTGCACTCAAGACATAGTTGTATGCATTTCCTTCCACCGGTTGAAGCTCATGTTCCCCATTACCTGGTTGACCATCAGTAACTTCCTCTTCTTTCTAAAGAAGATGGGGAAAGCCTGGCCTCTTCATGCATTTCCACAAGGTTAGCGTCAGAGCACTGACCTCTCTGCTGTGCAGCAATACAATGACCTCCAGCCTTTAAGTGACACAGGTGGTCTAATAAAAGACAAGAGCCATCCAAAATGTCTACCTCAGACAGGACTGCTCGGTGTGAACAGCTGTGTTCATAGGACTTGCAAATTAGAGGTGGCTTGTCCTGTGCTGACTGCACACAAAGGCAGAAGTAGCATTTAGCTATTCTAACTGATTGGACACATCAAAGCAACTAGGAAGTTTCTGGCAAGTGACATCAGGGGCTGCAATTTCTTTCCAATAACGAGTTCCATGGGGTATTAATGGAAACTCTGCTAAGGCACATGGAAAAAAAGGAGGCGACTGGTAGCAGCCAACATGGCTTCACCAAGGGCAAGTCATGCCTGACAAATTTGGTGGCCTCCTACAAGGGGGTTACAGCAGTAGCAGACAAGGGAAGAGCAACTGATGTCATCTACCTGGACTTGTACAAAGAGTTTGACGCTGTTCTGCACAACATCCTGGTCTCTAAATTGGAGAGACATGGATTTGACAGATGGACCACTCGGTGGATAAAGAACTGGCTGGACAGTCACACTCAAAGAGTTGTGGTCAATGGCTCGATGTCCAAGTGGCGACCAGTTATGAGTGGCGTTCCTCAGGGGTCGGTACTTTGCATCTTTGTTAGTGACATGGACATCGGAATCAAGTGCACCCTCAGCAAGTTTGCTGATGACACCAAGCTGTGTGGCAAGGTAGACACACTGGAGGTGAGGGATGCCCTCCAGAGGGACCTGGACAGGCTGGAGAGGTGGGCCCATGCCAACCTCATGAAGTCCAATAAGGCCAAATGCAAGGTCCTACATCTGGGTCTTGGCAATCCCAAGCACAACTACAGGCTCAGTGGAGAATGGATCCAGAGCAGCCCTGAGGAGAAGGACCTGGGTGTGCTGACTGATGAGAAGCTTAACATGAGCCGGCAATGTGCAATCGCAGCCCAGAAAGCCAACCATATGCTGGGCTGCATCAGCAGAAATGTGGCCAGCAGGTCAAAGGAGGTGATTCTTCCCCTCTGATGAGGCCCCACCCGGAGTGGTGTGACCAGCTCTGGAGTCCCCAACATAAGAATATGGACCTGTCAGAGCTGGTCCAGAGCAGGGACACGAAGATGATCAGAGGGCTGGAGCACCTCTCCTATGAAGACAGGCTGAGAGAGTTGGGGTTGTTCAGCCTGGAGAAGAGAAGGCTCGGGGAGACCTTACTGCAGCCTTCCAGTACCTAAAGGGGGCCTACATGAGCTGGGGAAGGACTTTTTGCAAAGGCATGTAGTGATAGGCCAAGAGGGAATGGCTTCAAACTGGAAGAGAGGTGAATTAGATTAGATACTAGAAAGAAATTTTTCACTTTGAGGGTGGTGAGGCACTGGAACAGGCTGCCCAGGGAAGTTGTGGCTGTGCCATCCCTGGAGGTGTTCAAGGCCAGGCTGGACGGTGCTTTCAGCAACCTGGCGTAGTGTGAAGTGTCCCTGCCTATGGCAAGGGGTTGGAACTCGATGATCTTCAAGGTCCCTTCCAACCTAAACCATTATATGATTCTGTGTTCTGATGTAAATGGCAAATATAACATCAGGTACTATTGATTAGTTTCATACTAGCGCTTCTAAGAGATCAGTAGAGTGAAAACACTAAGAAAAAATTGGAGACTAAAACCCTGTAGCAGTAGGAAACCACGTGTGGTTCTAGAGGTCAGGCTTCTTCTGTTAAAACTGAGCATTTTCCAGAACCTATAATGGTGGGGAGATGGTGAGTGACTTTGGAAAAATAAGGGCGTGGAGAGAAAACTTGTCTAGTAGGAGAAAAAGAGTGATTTTGTGTGTTAAGATACTTTTTGATACACAGGTCAGCACTAGATTACAAGTGTTCTGCTTTTATAGGTAAAGGTTACTGCCAGAAGCAAGATATCACAGACATTTTCTTGTTCGGGTATATTCTAACTAACAAGGATTTGAATTTGAACATGCAATTCCAACAGGAGAAAAGATTTTGCTGAAATTACTGTACAGGGATAGATTAATGGTTTTAATACTGATTAATAGCAGAAAAGAAAAAGTAAGCGTGGCAAGACAAATTGATGCATCTGACAGTAATTGCTGGAGTCTGTGGTTTCTACGAGAGGAGCTTCCATATGCAACATTTGTATCTTTGACAGTTAATTATATCTACATATATCACCAAGTCCCTCATGATGACACAGAATAATTTGACGCATTATAACTTAAAAATATTACAACAGCTGTGTCAATTTTTCCCCTCTTTTGAATACCTCCATCTTTGAGCCCAGGCCCTGGATTTCCAAAAGCAGATCTTTCAATACCTGAGGTGAAAATAGAGTCAGCAGGTTTAACTCCTTCAGTGGAGCAACTATAGCTTTCCAAAGAAGGATCTTTACTGTTTCATTGTCTGGATCATATGCAGTCTGTGAAGCAACACTGAAAGATTATATAGTTCAATTTGATAGCACAGAGGGTCTGTTTCTAGAGAAAGCAGACATTCTTTTGCCGCTTTTCTCAAGGAAAAAAAAAAAAAAAACTCCTTTAACATTAAAATGCCCAGCCTACTTTTTAAATTCAACTAAAATCTAAAAACCAAACTACCTGCTATATCTGCTTTATCTTCTCTGCCTTTGCACGTTTCCAAGCTTGGGCTGATTCATGACTACCTCTTCTACACAGAGATTTGCAGATCTTTTTCTTTGAAGCATCTAAGATACTCAGCTCACACTGCAGAATAATAAGCAGTCAGGACAGCTTCACGGTGAAGTTAGTCTTGGTAATTACAAGGAAAAAGCTACACAGAGTCAACCACTGAAAACAGAAATGACAGTACTCCTTTCTGCATTACCCACAAAAACCATCATCACTCCCATGACTCACCACATCAGACCCTCAAAAAAGCACACAATATTAATAGTTCATGTTACAATTGCACATCTTTAAGGTCTATCAGGCCTCTTCCACATGATTCTCCTTCTTGAAAACGTTTCAGTATGCTACAACTTCTGCAAAGGTCTGTATGCAGCTAAGGTATATTAAAGCCATGGCATTTTCCTCATACCTGCACCGATCTCTTGGCCCTTGCTCTGTTTTCTTACTCAGGAGGAATGGAATTATTAACAGTGCTTACAGTTCAGTTGGGTTTGGGCAATCCCCTGCAGACAGAAACAGGATACTTAAACGTCACTAAGGAAATCTGTAGACTATAACCCTGGAAACCTCATGGGACAGCTAAGTTTCTGCAAAGGACAGAGCTGCTTCAAATAGGCACCAATTTAACAGATGCTTTCTGATTCCTGGTTCTCACTTAAGTTCTCTCATTCTTTTTGTTTTCTAAAACTTGCATTCATAGGTAAAGCAGTCAATGTACTAGTATAATTGCATTAATAAAGCTACAGAGATGTAAGGACTATTTTTCACTCTAAGTTACTTGGTTACCTGGTAACATGATCACAATTCCAAAATAATTTACCTTAAGATCAACAGATTTTCTTCTGGCATGGAGCTGGATTTGGTTACCACAGATAAAAACAGGAAGGAAAAAAGCAAACCAAATGAAATACACTAAGTATTGAAAAAATTATAACTAGAAAAATATGACCTTTTAAACAGAATTATCCTTGCAGACAACACTTTCCATCTGAAATGTCCAGGGAAGTTAAAAGACTTCCTTTATTTTGTCTGTTAAAAGACTGTTTGAAACAAATGCTTTTTCCCCCACTTTAATTCATTTTCATATTTTGCAAAACAAAGTAAGAAACAGGCACACTCTATCGAAGGACTTGAGACCAGATGATACTACAAAAGCAAACAGTATGCTACCAATGTTCCTGCATACAGGAAAAAACAAAAAGAAAGAAAGAAAAAAAAAAGAGACTGACTGATGCATTTGATAAATTCATGTCTGTTTTGATGGACAAAAGTTACTTTTGTCCATCAACTGAAGTCAAATATAGTACATGTACACAATAATAAGAAACACAAATGCTGACAGAGTGTGCATCTCTTGATGACTGATTTGGACATTCATTTAAAGGAAGCACAGAAACAGGGAAGAGCAAGCGCTATGTACTTCACACACCAAGGAAGTCTTACGTCTGTCTTTGACCCAACAGAAGAAAAGAAATACAGGATAAAAATTGCTGTTCAACAACATTGCTTTTCCATCATTCGAGCTCACACTCCCGAAAGGCAACCACAAAAATCCAGAAAAAAAAACCCCAGGTTTAAGATAAGTAAAGAAATTAAAAGGTCAGACAGTTCCTGCTATGGAGAAAATCAGACCTTGCAGTTCTGAGAAACAACATTGCTCATTCTGCCTCAAGTCGAGGTAAGACAGGAAGAATAAGATTTCCAAATGCAGAGTCTTGAGTTATGAAGTATCCTGAGGAATGTGCGTGTGCGTGCTGGAAAGAGAAAAATGTTTGTTAAAGTGTAACTCCCCACAGTACTGATATAATTCAAGACTTTACAGCTTCTGCGGCATTATTTATTTATTTCTCCGAGTCTACTCCTCAACCCTGAGAGTCAAATTCAAAAACAGCATTTTAGAACAGGCACATCTGAACAGGGCTCATCAAGGGAATTAACTTGGCCATTTTCTGCTGCTCCTTTTTCAGCAAATTTCATGGAAGTGGGGAGAGTGGTAAATAAAACTCCTGATCGCTCTCCTTTGCCTAGATGCCATGCTTCCACTCCCATCTATAACCAGCTTACAGGTCTCGGTATGTGACAGCTGCCACATGACTGCCAGAAGCATACATCAGTAGTGTCATCTGCTCGTGTGATGAATATATGGTTCACCTGAGGAGGGCAGCTGCTGCTTATGGCTCTGGACAACCTTTGTAAAATTGTATGTTGCCTTTCCCAGTTCAAAGGCTGGACTCCAGTAAGCTAGACAGCCTATATATTCCTTTCTTCCATCGCTAGGGAAAAGCCCTAGTGGATATCAAATTTAGCCTGCGCCAGCAGTGTGACCTTGCAAAGATAAAGGCCACGAGCACAGTGGGCTGCATCAGCAACAGGATAGCCAGGAGGCCAAGGGAAGCTACCCACGAGGCTGCATTTATGACACTGTGTTCGGTTTGAGATATAAACTGGAGGGAGTCCAACAGAGACCCAAAGAGATGACTTGGGGCTGGGCTGGAGCCCTCAACGTCCAAAGGTATGGTAAGAGAACGGAGCTTCTTGTAAGAAGCGAAAGCTGAGGGGAGATCTTGCTATTTTCAGATACCCAGTGACAGGATATAGAGAAGACAGAGCCAGGCTCAGAGCCAATAAAGGGTAAGAAGTCCATCCCTGGAGAGCTTCAAAACTTGACTGGACCATGCCCTGAACAATGTGATATAGCACTGCTGTTAGTCATTCTTTGGGCAGGGCACTGGACTAGAAACCTCCCAAGGATCCTTCCAGCCTACAAAGTTGTGTGATCAACACAGGACACCAGCCAAAGCTCACTTCTGCTCCCATTCATTTTAGGATAAGCAATCTGGGGGCCTTTACTGGGTAACAGAAATACAACAATACATGGACAGCGTTGCTAGTTTGCATCTCAACATTTTTCCCATTCCTGTGCCCCCTGCCAAATCATTCTGTCTAGAGTGCCAGGAAGGTGGGTGGCCATGTACTGGCTTTCCTGCTCGATTTCCAATATCAACACTGAAATCAACTTCACCTGACATGAGCAAAATAGCAGCAATAGAAGCCTGTAAATGTACAAATAAGTTTTCCAAAACTTTCACCCCCATCACTCATAACTGCAGCGTATTTACCTGGCATCTACTCAGGACCAACCACAGAAAGCTGTATGGCTAGTTCTTCCTAAGCTTCATGAGACATTCAGAAGTTTGACAGAATGTTGAACTGACTCCTGACTGAGATGTACAAAATAGCTATGGTGATACTGCAGGCTACATTCTTACAACCATATCGAGGGAGAATGAGCTGACAGATTTGAGCTTTCATCATAACAGAAGAAGAAACTTAATTTGTGACAAATACAGAAATGTATGAAACCTAACCTCTTAAGAAGGGCTTTTAATTCTCTCTAGGTGCAGGACTGCTCTCTGAAGGGATGCATGTCTAAAACAGAGCCAAGCTAAACTGAACCTGACTCTATCAGCTTACCTGCAGTGCAGCCTTCTGCTGTGCTGCGATGTGCTGTTGCTCAGCATGATCACGGAAATCCTTGTTCAGCGGTGATCTTGCAAGTGCAATGCTGCAAAAAAGAAGATGGCATTATACACACCACAGAAAAAAAATGTGGACTTGCCATTCTAGCCACGGATTCCATGACTTCCACAGCTCACAATTTATTTGACTCATGGCTTGACCATTGTTAACTGTTGTTTGGAATTACCATTTCCTAATATAAGAGAGGACAGGAAAATGGAGTGACCACAGTTGTATTGTTTGACCTAGCATAAACAACTGTTGCCAAACTACACCCAGAAGACTCACAGTCCTTAAGCCTGTTGTGGATTTCACTCATAGGTGGAGTCCCGCTGAAGTCAATGCAACCACTGGGGTGCAACGTTAGACAATGTCAGCAATTTTTATAACAACAGCTTTGTGTTTTCACCATTAGACAGTCACCCTGACTGTTCTAAAAAACTGTGATAAACAGAAGCACTAACAACAGCTCTGCAGTCTCTAAGACTAAGACCAGTTCTTCGGCAGCTGGGCAGCAGCTCGCTGCTGGTAAAGGAGCTTCCTTTTGATGTAACTGAAATAACCATCCCATGACAATAGCTTAGAGTACCTAAAATTGATTTTGCTTATTTAACTCCATGCAGCATACGTTACGTTTCAAATTAAAATTTCTAAATAGGTTTTTTTTTTGCCTTCTGCATCTTAAGACTTGTCTACCTTGTTAGCTAAAAAAGAATAAAATGCAGACTTTTTTCCCCAACTTCATGTAAGCAACACGATCAGCAATCCTCCAGACAGATATCAGTGAGGACTGCCATCAGGGCTGTACTGCAAAGCAATTCACAACTACCTCTGAAATTGGCTCTGGAGGCTGGTGCTGAAAGCATAGATCTCCTCAGTCATAGCGACAAAAGTATGAAGGACAACAAGGGATCCAAGCAAACCCATCAACTGACCTTTCCCAGCAGCTTCAACGTCAACAGCTGATTTAGTAAATCAGTTTTTCAAAAGCAGCCATGGTCATGAAAACACCTTTAGCCAGATCTATGCCTAAATGCATAATGAAAGCTAAGTAACAATCCTTTGAACAGATTTTATGACAAATATTAAGATAAGCTTCACTGCTGAAGAAAAGTACTACTCAGTTTATTTAAAACATAGTATTTTCAGTTATTTTGAAAGTATTTATTTTGCATTTATTTCTGTACCCTCTAACTTTTCAATATGATTTCTGTAGATGATCTTAAGGCTTCATCCTGACACTGTCATAAGCTGACACTTTTCAAGAGAGGTCTCCTGTTCTTGGATAGAGGATTCCCGTATGCCAAGGCCAGAAATCAATTAATTCATTCATCCTTATGCTGGCCATGCCACTATTGTGCTTTAGGTACATCAAGCTCTTTTTCTGCCAAGTTTGCAGAATTTCTATGGTCTCATTTCTGAAAACCCTGTGGTCCAAAACCTGTGGCACAACATCCCTGCCACAGAACTGTCAGCTTCTCAAAAAATCACACATCAGCCTATCATGCCAAAGCAGAGAGTTTGACTGCTGCTCTGTAGCTTCCCCCCCACATCCACACTTTCAAAATTAGTAAATACTGATTCTGCTCACCAGCATATAGTGTTATTTTTCCTTAAAGAAAAAAAGAAAGCAAACAAGCACTCCCTGAAACTCTGCCAGACTTGCAATGAAGTATGGACACACTGTTGCCAGGAGTCAGAGGTTGTACATAAAAATATGATATTTCTATTTTCTTCTCTAATCAATAATTTTGCTTGAATAACTGTATACAGAGCCACTCAGAGATATGACTCAGGCAATTGCAAATATTCTGCATGCTTTTTCACAGTATGAAGGAATTAAAGGTGACCTAGAATCTCCTTGATAAAAGACACAGGCAGCACTCAGACTGTATTCAGAGCATTTGACTCTGCACATAACACGAGATACTGCATGTAACATAACTGTGTCTAGAATATGGCACTGCACTCACTTTATGCTAATACAAAAGTTGAACTATCTCAATTTCTCCAGGTAAACCAGTGTGTGATTTTCCAGTTACTGATTTACAACAAAAATATAATCTTTTTGTCTTAAATGGGAGAAACCCCAGTGACAGCTTCCAAACTCAGATTATTACACTTTCCAGTGCAGAATCTTCTTTACAACACAGTATATTTTACAAGAACTCTAGTAACATAAACTGGCTTTGTCTGGCACACAGGGAGTTTCAAGGATAACTCACTCCCTGCTGTAACTGTTCTTCTCTAAACACGGTACCCTGAACCCAATGGCCGGCTACTTCCATTCCTTAGGGCATTTTAGCTTAATAATTAATGCTTTCTCAGTGCCTGCTCCCTGATTCTTCTTGAAGGTAGACTTTAATACAGTTGACTAAGCATATCTGCTTCTCCCCTTCTCAAATGCAATTTATGTAAGCCAAAATTCAGGGTCTGTAAAAAAGTTTAAATATTAAGATGTTCCTGAAATGCAAGGTCTCTCTGACTGGTTATTGAGGATGGTCAGAAAACACTTCTGATTAGTGTTTATGTAAGTTTACAGCTCACTTGCTATTTTTTTTTCCCCTTTGATATAATCAGTGATGTCCAAACACGTCTAAGAACATAAAATACCTGGCTCCAGGGTGATTTGTGGAAGACTGGTTTTGCATAAGTAACTTTCTCTTCTCCTTGTCTAGTTCTGCCAGGATTGCAACCCTATTTTTATTCTGGAAACCTGGTGGGAATGACAGAAAAATATTAGAGAGATTTACTTTATTTCTATGGCCCAGCTCTAATCTTGTGGAATTAAAAGTCTCTGTACAATATGACATTATGATGAATACACCAATCTTCAAGCCTTTGCACCCATCTGAAAGGTTATTAATAAATAGGTTTCATTTTTCCTTTTCTCATTTTACAACATGAAATAGCTTCCTTAAGCTATCATACATATTAATACATTTTAAAATACAGGTTTCTATCTCAAGTTAGATCCTACCCCTTCCCAAGCCAGCTCTGGAGCTATAAACAAGGTATACAATCAAATACTTCCCTTTCAAAAAAAAGTAAACTTACCAGGTACCAGATTTTAAATGAACACACAACTCAATTATAATGGAGTCACAGGGCCTAATTTCTCATGCCAGTGAACTCACACTATAATACAAGTTTTACATAGGTAACGAGTAAGAATGAGATGACCACTAAGCTTGCATATGTGCTTACACAAAAATTACAACCTTTTATTCAACCTATCTGGAAAAGTTTTAGTTCTAATCTACTGATGCCCTTACACATACACACTACCCTTATTCTAATAATGACCACATTGGAGTATGACCACAATGCTGGAATAGAGAAGGAAAATTAAACTGTCTGGACACAATACGAGAACGCAGCCTTTATTTGCTCTGTACATCATTCTCCCAAAGGGACCCTGTATATGAGACAAGGGGTCAGGAAGTACAGTGACTGAGGGAATTGAGAAAATGCCTAAAATAGCTGCCATTTGTGTATTTTTAAAGTTGCCTTCTAAATTAAAATGTGGCAAAACTGCTGTACTTACACAGGACTCTTATATGGTAAAGGATCTCAATGCGGCCACCAAATAAACCAGATACACAAGTTCCAGCATGCCCATACAGCACAACTGAGGACAACAACTACAAAACGGACTCTCACGGGCCTCTATGCCACTAAGGACACTCCTCATGTCAAGAATATAAACTTTTTTTTAGTATCTAATTTGCTGCTACTCTATAAATATCAAGCCACTACACTGTCTTAAGTAAAAGTCATGTTATCACCTTTATTTCCTTCATACAAAAAGTCAAAGTCATTCCCATTGGAAACTCCTGTGCGTTGTGCCCATGCCCCCACCTCCATCCTGAGTGCTATATTTTAGTAATACCACTAAAAAATGGTAGTCCACAAGCCGTCAGGAAGGTCAGACAGAGTAACTCTTAAGGGGTGTATTAGCATGTCAAGGTAAAATGATTTCAAATTTATTTTCAGTAGCTGCACTCAAAGTTCATTCCCTTTGAGAGATCTTCTGTTGCTGCTCAACTACATAATCCAATATTCCTTTCATCGGCATGGTTCAATGAAGGAGACAGTTATCATGTAGAAACCTTCCACTCTAAATAATAATTTGCATCCGTATTGCCTTGCTATCAATCCCGCACCTTTTTCCTTTACTATGCCTAGCATACACACCCCTGAGTCTTAGTGTCTCAGAGTTCTCAAAAGGAACAGTTGTTTGATTACATGTTACTGTGGTTTTATACAAGATCACCCACAATCATCTTTACATTTGTGCCGTGGTTTAGGCCAAATTGGCTACTGGGGACCTGGGGGACCCCAGATGGGACCGACAGATGCTCCCCTCTACCCCTCTTCAAACAGAGAGGCAGAGGAGGAAAAAGAGACTTATGAGTTTAGAAGGAACTAAACTACTTTAATGAAATAGTAATAATAAAATAAAAAGAAATAATGAAAAATATATACAAAACCGTATCAAGCTCCCGAGATGACAATCATGACACCAGCTGGCACTGGGGCAGTCCCAGGCTGGACTCAGTGATGGATGGGAACTGGATTCCGGATCTGCATTCAGGATTGGGATCACAGGCAGATGAACAGAGTCCTCCTCAGACATCGGCCATTGAAGGAAGAGAGCTGACCCTTTGATCCCTCAGCTTTTATACTGAGCATGAGGCAGATGGGATGGAATACCCTGTTGGTCAGTTTTGGGTCACCTGTCCTGTCCGCTCCTCCCTGCAGGTGGGGACCCCACTACGCTTTTCCGCTTCCGACCCTCCGACGGGGCAAACAACAAAGTTGGTTGCCCTTGGGTGTTATGGCAATGAGTATAAGCAGGAGCCTCTCTGCATACCATGCCTGGGCATCAGCTATAAACAATTGGTCTTATCACTCTGAGAAAGTGAACATTGTCTGCACAATATGCTGTTAATTTCAGTAGTTAGAAGAGGCCCAGCTAAGAAGCGAAGTTACTGAACAAAATTGGTTCTGTTTTACCTCAAACCAGGACAATTTCTTAACAGATTTTTTTAATTAAGTTTAATTAATTGCTATTTTCCTGCCTGTTAATCTCTCCTTCCCACATGGCATTAGTTCCACTTAAACTCTCTGTTTCGTAAGCATATCAATTCAGGTCTTTGATGTTTCTCTGCTCTTTAGGTATTGTACACTACCTTTTTTTTTTTTAACACCCTGCACTTGCAATGAATTTGAAACATGAAAACACAGCTGAATGTGTGCTCTAAGAGATAGAAAGGCTGACAGATCTTGCCAACAAGTTGAGATTCAACATTTCTGAGTTGCAGCTAGCTCAGACTTTACTTTCCTGTAAATTCTGGAGACAGGGGACTAATGAAGTACCTCTAAGAGGGTCTGACCTAAAGTCATCATGTCTGTATGCTCATTCTACAGAGTTTTCAGCCAAAAAGCTTAATACTTGACATATTACTCAGCAGCCTTCTGCTAGTGCTTGTTTATCCTGAAATGCATAAATCTAAATGCATGCTTGGAATTCAGATGATATGGTGATTGAGGCAAGAAAAAGGAGACCACTTTTTAATACAAGTTGCTGTCAGCTAAAAAATAAAGACTAAATATGCTTACACTTATCACGAAGCAGATGGTATGATTCAGATAGGCTTGAGATGTGTAAGAATAAAATTTTAAATGCTGTTTTTAAACTGTGATCAGAACTGTGCAAGATTATCACTGTCTTCCATTTCAGTACGAGACTTGCTATAGTATCATATGGCAGAAACTCTAGAGGGATTCAGAAGAAACCCAAGTATTTTTTCTTCCTTTTCCTATCCCTCTACTACCAAGAGAGTTGGGTGGGTTGGTTGTTTTGTTTTTTGTTTTGTTTTGGTTTGTTTTTTTAAAAAAAAAAGTAGTATTTTGCTCTGGAATTAGACAGCACTCATCAGCAACCTGCTGCCCTGAAAAAGTCATTGGTTTAAGTGAATTTGTTAATGGTAAGTAGAAAAAAGCCTGCCTGAGAAAATGGAGGACATCCAACAGGTAAATGTTAGCGCTCCTCAGCTGAGCAATGTGAAGTTCCTACAGGTATTTTAAACTTTTTTAAAATGCAAAGTAAAACAAGTTAATTTAAATTTAACAACAGAGAGGGCGGGACATGAGACATTCCCATTTCAGAGGGAAAAACCTGGCATTCTTACAAAACAATTCACCGTATCTGGCAATACATAAGTGAGACGTTCATTTAGATTCTTCCGTCCAGGACCCCAAAGTGCTTCCATAAAGACCAACTTGAAACAGACACAGAAGTTTCCTACTTCAATTATAATGAAAGTAATTTTTCATCTGTAGATTTGATATGTCTGTTCTGCTTTCTAGTACTAAAAAAGGGGACATGCAAAAAAAAAAAAAGCCATCCTTAGTATAGATTGGATTCTGATCTGTAAAAATGTAGATTTTCAAACACAGCAACTTCTTAGTAAAGTTTTAAGTTTAGACTTCCCTTAACTAAGCTGAGCTGCCCTACTATTTTGAGTCTGAAGAGTTCATGAATATTGCAGCTCATTAATATTCTCTCCTTTGCAGACACAAAGAGTCCTGACACAAAATGACATGTTCAAGGCAGCTAAATAGATTAATGGCAGTGTCAGATGTCAAACTGAGCACCTGGATCCTCAGATTACTCTCTAAGGTAGTAGACTCAGGACATTTAAAATTTAAACCTGTTCTTTCTGACACCTCTATTTCTGACATAAAGCATTGTATTATGTGCGCTCTGCAGAAGCTAAAAGTTTACTTGCACATATGTTTTGCATGTGAAAGGCAGAAAATTAAGAGAAAGCTGAAGCCTTGCTGGGTGATACTGGTAGCTTTAAGAGCTCACAGCAAGCTTCGCTCCTAATACTACCACCTAATCCTACCACCCTACCTCACTTATATCTATCTCAGTTAGTTCTAGTAGCTAACTCCGCATGGCAAGAAACAGTATTACCTTTATCTGCTTCAAAGTTTTTGCTCTCCAGCTCGTATCTTTTCTCTGATCTGTTGGTTGCTTCAAATTCACAGTATGTCTAAGTTTTTTCTAATATGTATTTTTATCATTTATCCATAGATGCGGAACAGCATAAAAGAGGCCTCCACCACTGCGTGTTCAAGATATACTGCTATTTGGAAAAACAGTTTCAACGCTGGACGTCTACTCTAAGCTCTGAACATTAGAAAGCACTGTCACTGCACGCTGTTCCGCCTGTGCAGTTCAGAAAGCATTTCACAGCAATTTCTTTACTGAAGTGCATGCTTTCATAAATGGTAGGCTTCAAGAAACAAGGCAGCAGCCTCTTAAAAATCAGACTCTAAAGACCTTATTAAACACATAACGCATGGGAGAAAGGATGGAGTAACCATATTTTGATTTCCTCTCCTGCTTATGACTACTAGCATCACAAAACATCACCTAGTAGTCTGCCGCATATCAATACTTTTCAGTAACAATTTATATTTGGATATGCTTTCATATATGTTGTGTGACAATGAAACAAAAGGCATATTAGTAATTCAGCACATTAACTTGAATTACTAAAAGATATATTAATATTTTTGTCCCTCCAGTAAACAGCTACATGCATAGGTGGAATGTAAGTCATTGATTACTTTATGGCCACAAAGTTCTCCAGGGAAGAGATACGCTACAGCCCTCAAGTACTATGCTTGTACACAGTTCAAACTCAGATGCAGAGCAGCAAAGTTTGTAGATGATGACATAATTCAATGCAGAACAGCACAATCTTCCTTTTTAACAGACTCGGTGAGCAGAATGCTAAATCTAGCTGCTCAGACTGCGTTACGTGAATGTGCTCACGTACTTTTAGGACAAAAGGATAAACAACCACCAGGACAGAAAGAGATCTTGCAGAACTGCTACAGCCTGAAGCTTACAATTCTGTATGTATTTCAAGAGCTTGGTTCTTCCAAAGTACCAGAACTCTCTACAGAAAAGTTCAGCCCTGTCTGAAGCAGGACCCGTATTTCTTCCACCTGTGGGAACCCAGAGGAGAGTTCCTTCCTGAACACAGTCACATTGTCTCATCTCCGAGTGCTTCCTCTAGAACTCACACATGGAATCTTTGATTTAGTAAGGCACAAGGTATGCTCTGGCCTTGCTGTTCACAAGCAAAAGCATTACAACAGCATCCTTATCAATGCATGTTGCATAAGTACTGTGAAGTATTGCTGCAGAAGCAGTGTATTACCAAGCACCTGAAAGTAATTTCTGTAACTTAGAAGCTAATTTCCGCCCCTGCAATGTACTGCTCTGGTCTATGACCTCATCTTGTGGACAATACACAGCATACTAAAAGCTTTCCTATTTCTTTTAAATGCTGTAATCAGTCTCATGCAATCAGTTCCACGTGGTACTAATGGCCTGAAGTTATTTGGTTTTGCTGCATTCATATGCAGTTCCTCATTTTTGAAATTCTAATCAAAAGAGTGCCTTCCTAAGAGTCAAATGAATTAAAGAAAGTCCAGTCCACAAGATCTTAACCTTTGTAGTCCAAGTCTGAAATTAACAGAAAACTCAATTGACTCCTAGGAAAATAGCTGGTACTGATTAAAGGGAAAGAAAAAACTCACTACAAAAAATTATGAACACAGTCTACCTATGTAGAAGGCTAATGTTTAAATCATTCTGACAGTTCTGAGTAAGTGGTACCATTCATAACTTCCAGTGAGTGTTTCACTAAATCCCTATTCCTTTTGTCCAGGAAGAGGGAAATGACAGAATGAATTGCTTGAACGGTACCAATACGTGCACCGTGCTGCAAGCTGAAAATGCAGTATTTGTCTCAATCATTTTAACTTTGAGGATGCATCTGGCCAAGAGAAAGAAACAGAGGCCTTGAACCGTTGCTCTCATATTTACCTGTTCCTTTCTAATTTTCCTAGGTGTATTATTTAGAGGCTCATTTGGCTAATTAAGCTTGATAGTGTTTCTTGCCTGCTTAGTGCAAATAATTTTCATATGCTAATTAAACAGTTCCTTTAGTGAGTCTCTAAAGGGTATCTCAAAGTATAAAAGCAGATTCCAAGGCTCTATTAAATTATCAGCCTCTGGAATTTGGAGGGAAGCAAAGGCATTCTGGCACTAAAACCTGATCCCACTTCTCAGTAATTCATATTTAAGAAAAAGTAACTTTTAACTCTCTATGACAACGTTCTATACCTTGTAATGATGCTTAGTATTCACAGAATAAAGGAAGATTTACCATTGCACACCAAAAATTTCTCAGAGTTAAAATCTGCAAATGGACAACTCTGCAATCTGCAGTACTCCTCTCTCAACACTTTACAAAAGCTCACTAACCATTACAAAAACTACCTTTTATTTGTCAAGTGGCAAGCAAAATCTGTCTTTTGGACCAACACATTTATTCTGTATTTGTTCTGAAAGCAGAGAGCCATTATGGAGGGCGAGGGAGGGAACCAGACAAGTGATCTTGGTACCCCCTTCAAAGTCTCAACACTTCAGAATTAATTACACCCAACTTTGTGGGACTGCTTTCCCAGACAAGGTCACTCACACACAAGTGTGCATGAAGAAGTCTCAGGTTGCTGGGAAACTACATTCTGAAGTCATTTCTCATAACCAGTATGCGAAGAGCCATACCTGAGAAGCTTCTTTCTCCTCAGCTCTTTGGTAGAAGAGACAAGCCTCAGAATTCCACTCAGATTTCCAGAAAGCACCTCTAGAGGGCGATTTAAGACTCTCCTTCAATCAACCTGCGTGACATTCCTCCCCACCACCTCCCCCGACCCTCAGATCCCTCTGACGCCTCAGCTAGACAGACGGACCATTTCCACGTTTTGAACAATTTTACGGATGCAATTCAGATACGTCATCATGCAAGGAAACACTTCATCGGAGTTAGCATTATGATTTTAGTTGGGGTTTCCTCCTAGGCCTGGCCACTTGCTATCTATCTTTGACAGCTATTACTGCCTGGGTCTTGCTGCTCCCATTGTGACATGGAATATACTTCTGGCTGTTTCCTGATGCTGAGCGCAAGAGCTGCAAGTCATGTTCAATGCTAAGTGTTTTATAGTGCCTGAAATATGCTTTAGGAGATAACCACAGGCATGATAGGTACTTCATAACCTGAGCATGAAGGAATGCACAGTAATTCCGAGCTCCTTAGCCATCAGTGGTCTTTTTCAACCATGTAATGCGTGTGTTTTCTCTCAGAAGGCTTGCTCACATTACACTACTTTCAGCCCCACCTTCCTGCCTCTCTTCCCCTTTTGGCTCTTTCTATAAAATACACTTATGGTTTTGGTGACTTCACTGACATTTTGCACATAGTCTTTCCCCTTGAATATTTAGGTTAAAACCTACCTTGTCCTGAAGGATTTGCTGCCATCCTTCAATTTTCAGCCCTAGTTTTATTCAGCTGCAGCTCAAACCTTTTAACCCCACAAATATCTGCAAAACAGGCACAATATAAGATAAATACACTCCTTTAAAAGAAAAGCTTGGATTGCATTCTGTTGTAGGTTTCATAAACGTGGCAACTGTTATAAAGCATAAGCCAAATACAGCATGCATATTGCTTAAAATATGTACTACTACTTATACTGTTCTGATTGAAATTTTTAGTTTGAAACATCAACAGTTGTGATCAATTCTTTCCGAGATTCTAGTAATTTAAGAATAACCTTTAGAGTCATTCTGGAGTCATACACACTTTTGCCTACCAGAACTTCTTCCTGACAAAGTATGCCAGACAACACTTAAGAATCACGTTAAAGTGTTACACTCATTAAATGCTAAAGCTCTGAAAGGCCTCAGTTTAGGCTCTAACTCAAGAAAACCGATTGAGGAAGGAAAATTTAAATCCCAGCTACGTGGCCTGCTGAAGGCTACCACCCTCACAGCTGTGGCAAGACAAAACGGGATGCCCGCTCCTCAGCCGTACATCACCTCGGACCACCATCAACTTCTGCTTCCATTAAGGTGCCGGGCTGTGAAATGGCGGTGGCGAAGGGCTCCAGCTCAGCCGTGTGGCGGGGAGGGAAAGGCCAGTCCGGAGCCGCCGTCGGCTTCCAGCAGGAGACCAGCGAACAAGTACACCCCGGAACTGCGGGTCCCTGAGCAGCAGCGCTAGCGCAACGAGAAAGTAATTCAACAACGGCATTAATTAAGAGCAGTGACACGGGTCAGAACGCGCCTCTCGAGGAGGCACGGCCTGACCCGCACGGCGGCGGGCCGGGGAGCGGCGCCGGGGGAGGCCAGGCACCGAGGTACGCGGGGCCTCCCCCACCCGCCGGCGGGCTGGCAGACCGCCTCCGCCGGAGGAGGAGGAGGAGGAGGAGGAGAAGGAGGGCTGGGTCCGGGCCGGGAGCCCCGCGGAGCCCCGCACACCCACCTACCCCCACAGGCTGCCGCTCCGCGCCGCTCCCCTGTCCCCTAACCGCGTCCCGGCCGCCTCACCGCCATCCCTCCCCCGCCCCGCCCCGCCGCAGCCAATCAGCTGGCGGCGCATGCTCGTGACGCACAAACTAGGCGACGACGCCCAGCCGCGCCGTCGCTCTGCTCTGCTCTGCTCTGGCGGGCGGGGGAGAAACGCGTCACGTCGCGGAGCCCGAAGGGCCGGGCCGGGCCGGGCCGGCGAGGCCTGTTAAATTTTGTACCCCCGGCGCCGGCCTCTGAGTGCGGACACAGCGTTATGTGGCAGGAGCGCCCGAGGGGGCTGCGCGCTGACGCGGCTAGCGCGCGGCTGGTTTTAGAACTGCCGAGGAGCAGCTGTGTAAGTGAGGAGAGTCCGCCCGGCGGGATGCGCCTCCGCCTCAAACGGCAAAGCTGCGACTTCTGTTGGGCGTCCTTGTGGTGAAAATACCTGCCGTTGGGCCCAAACCGAGCCGGGCTGCCACGCGAACTGCGGCCCTTGGCAGCCGTACCTCCGAGCGTACGCGAGTAAAATCAATTCTTAAGAACTGCAATAAATAAATAATTTAAGAGGCTGAAGGCTGATGGGGCCAGCGCTGGACTCTGGCTAGCCCAGAAATCAGCTACATAGCCTACTTAAATTTTATACGTGGTTTGTTTTGTTTGTTTGTTTGTTTGTTTTTTTTAAGGCAGCAAACAATTTTCATGAAATAAAGGCCCATTTTTTTTTTTATAGAACCAAATTTAAAGATACGTATAGAAAATAAGTTTGGTTTGTTTATTTTTTTTGTAGTAAGTTCAAGGTGTCTCTAGTTAGATACGCTTTTACTGCAGGGTATTAAATTTTTTAACACTGAGATTTTGGTGGTGTATATAACAGGTATTTCTGAGCAAATGACAATTATAGCAAGGAGGATCTTGGATCTGCTAGTCAAACCTGTACATGGCATTTAATTTCATCTGTGTTCTCTTCCATCAAGTCCTAGAAGTCCTTAACCTCATTACTGTCCAGGCTTAAAGTGGAAAAAGGGCTTATTAAAAACTTGGTTTAGTTATGATGGAATTATTTATATTGATAAGAACATACATGTGTACACGGTGCTGAATGCCACACCAGTCTGTTAGCTTGGGCAATGAAATCTATACATAACTGTTGAAAGCAATTAACATTTTTTTAAGATGTTCTGCTGCAGCTAGCTATACTGGATGATGCAGAAATAAATTACATCTTTGAGAGTCTACAGAATGTATAAAAATCCTATCAGTATCTGTAAGAATTGATTGATTTAAAATAGCATGCATTGGTATTATGCATATAAATTCTGTAAGATGGGGAATGTTCTGCTAACCAAATATGCTGTCTGTCCATGCATTTCTACTTTTCAAAGCCTCACCAAGTGTGAAAATTGTAAAAGTGAACAAATTTATGTCTAGAGACTTGTAACATCCAGGTTCAGAATTTGGTTACCTAGATTTTTTGTCTGGTGAAAGCAGTCTCTGTGTGTTTGTGTGTGTGTGTGTGTGTTAATGAAAACCCAAACCAGCACCCGAGCAACCAGCAAACATCTGACAATCTCAGGGAGTTTTCTGTTTGCTCTAAAGCTGTGTTAATTAATACTGTGGAAGGCAAACATTGCTGCCTTTCCCACATACAGGAATTATTTTCAGCTCTCCTCTTTTCCTGAACAGCTGATTGAGTGCCTTCCCTCCTTCTAACGGCTCGGTTAGTTTTTTTAAATTTTTGTAATTTCTCATTGTGCCTTGAGAACTGTCATATGTGCTGGGTTTTTTTCCCTTTTAATTATTCTGTCTTGCATGATATGCAGTCCCATTTTACCTAGTCATCTCACTTGTATCCTTAACTGCTAAGAAACATTGTGAGTGAAGAGCAGTGCAGTGGCCAAGCTAATAATCCCACCTGTTGCGTTTCTCTGCATTGTCATGGCAGGACTAAGGATGTAAGTGACTCTAAAAAGCTGCAGTTTGAGACAGGTGGGCTTAGCTGCTGAGCTTTTTTTTTTTTTGACACAGCTAACACTGGTAAAAATAATTAAGTAGTGGACAGTGGTCCTGGGCTGTGGATCAAGGAAGGACAGTAGAAAAGAAAGAGGTAGCAGGGCAAGGAGGAAGAGCCGTCTGCAAGGAAACTCAGCTGCAGAAAGGTTGGGACTCATTAATTCTGCAGGTCTGTGCAAGTGTGATGAAAATTGATCATAGTAGTAACTTCGAGCATCTCTCTGAAAACATAGTCCTTCCTCAAGTCAAATGATCCTTTGGCTTTGGGAGGAGTTTCATATCAGTAAATTAATTTCCTCCATGGGTTGTAGGAACAGGAAGGAATCTAGCCCTTGGAATAAATGAGGTCTAATCTCTCATGCATCAGAGTACTTTCATTTTCCCTGAAATTCCTATTCTTGTTCACCATAATCAAATAAAAAAATAGAAAATACAGCATTTGTAGCGTGTCTGTCGGAAAGTCATTACAAAATCTTCAGTTTAATAAAAGGCTCTTTTGAACATTTCCTCACAAATCTGGCTGTGCTGCTTCTTGAGCCAATAAAGTACTGGTTCTTAGGCTGGCTGTTCTCATCATCTTGATGTAGAGGGAGCTGTGTATCTCCTTAAATAAGCAAAAGCTGAGTTAAATTGGATGTGATACTGAATGATCACAAACTGCAATATTTCAGAATGGCCACGGGCAGTTCTGTTCACTACAGGCTGCTTGCACTTGACAAAGCTGAAGTAAAACAGTGATTCTCTTGTTTTTCTTTCTTTTTTTTTTCCCTAAGTGAAAATGGGCTGTGCGAGATGTCTCCTTGGCTTGAGCCAAGATCTTCCAGAGCAGTGCTGTTACTTCCAACTGGCAGTGCTACTCATACATATCCATTCTAAACACTTTTATTTCTATATTTGTTGTGCATGTCACAAAAAAAAACCCAACCCAACCAACCAACCAAATTAGAATGTTTTGAAGAGTCTTTAAATATTTTCGCTGGATTACTTTTTTATACCCAATTGCCTTAAGATGCTGTAGCCATAGTTGTAGTCCTTCTCCATGGTTGCGCTTCTGATTTTTCATTTGATAGGCATTTAGCACAGACTTCCTCTTCTTATCACAAGTGCCCTATCTTCCCACAATTCTGTTTATTGCTTCCCCATCAAACTTGAAAGCTTTCAAGGCTTTTGATGCAGCAAAAGCTTGCCCATTAGCTTAAACGTGTGCATGAATAGCGCTGTTGACTCAAAGTGATCCCATCTCTGTACAGAGTCAACAAGCAGGTGTGTAAGATTTGACTGGGTTGGATCAAAAGCCTGCTCTCTTCAATCTCTGCAGTACAAGACATGAGCTGTAGTAGCATAAGCAAGGAAGGATCTTTTTTCAAAAGATAGCTGGATTTCAATTTTTTTACATCTTCTAGAATGGTCTTGTTCTGTACTAGTTTCACATGTGCTTATGTGCAGACAGACACAAACGTTATCCTCTCCAGGTGCAGCACAGGGAAAAAAGAAAAAGCGGTGGAGGAGAGGCTGTCCACAGTGGGGAAAAAAGCTTTTACTGCCATTGACCTGGTAAACCAGCCAAGCCTGACAGCCTGGCTGGAATGGCCTCCAGCCTACCTTATTGTTTGTTGTCTGTTCTGTCTGGAGTGCACTGTAGAGAAGAATCCTATAATTTAGGCTTTAAATAGAATACTTGATGAAAAGCAGGTGGGTTTTCTATGTCTGGTCTAGTAAATAAATTCAACCTGAAGTTAGCCTCCTGCTATTCATTGTAAACCCTATTGCCATTTTATGTCTCATTATCTGAACGAGAAGATGAAGATGCATTACGAAAATAATGTTACAAAACAACTGAGAGTTCTTTTCAGGCTCACACTGAGCACTTACAAAGCCATGTGCCATTATAAAACCATCCCGAGTGGTATTGTTGGAGTACCTGGCACTCCAGATCAGAAGCGCAGTAAACCACTGGTACTGCCTATCTTTAAATTTGAAAATAGGTTTTCCTACAGGTGACTTTCCATTCTTATTAAGGAGTTGCTCCAATCCTTGCTTTGAAGAAAGGCACTTTGCCACCTAATATTGCATTGCTGCCATGTAGTGTATTTGTTGTTGTCTGTAACATCTTTTAACTTATTTTAAAATTGTATTCAATGAGAAAATACTCTTTTTTTTAGAGGATTGAACCCACCACCAAACTGCTTCTATACCAGCAACTGTAGGTGTGTCGTACAGATCGCAACTCAATAGCACTGCATAGAATCTCTTCAAAATTCCTATTCTTGCTTATGCTGGCCTATGTCCCACCCTTCGTAAAAATTACAGGAGATGTAACATACACAGAACGATCTCCAGTTGGTGCCAGAAATGCTTAATTGTGATATATATCAGCCCTGGTTGGGAAGATACAGCTAAACAGCAGAAGTAATACCAGTACTTCCTGGACTAGCACTGCCTTAATGGAGGTGCAAGAGTATCGCTGAAGAGGCGAGATGACAGGGCAGCCTGTAGATCCTTCCTCTCTCTGTTTATCCTGGTAGCAATCCAAAGAGGTAGCCTGTAGGACTTTCATTTCAGTGATACAGAGGCAGAACTATTTTCTTCAGGAAAAAACGACCTGAAACTAGTGACCTTTGTCTTGAATTGGTGAGATTCTTGATCCCCAAATTTACTGTTCGTCTTCTTGCCCAGTTATTATATGCATACCTATTCTGTTTTACCTTGTTTCTCAGCTGAAATGATGTAAACATAATAAACAGGATTTTGCTAGGAGAGTGCAAAACTGCTAGGCAGTTTTTCAGGTTAACTTGGGTTAAGAGGTGGGCATCTCTTCAGCCAGACACCGATTCTGGTTCTCATTTTGTATTTTATTCTGCTGGTTGCATGTTTCATGTGTTGATTGTTTTTAGCTTGGTCAATGTTTAACAGAAAGATAACTATCAATAAAAATGTCAAGTAAAATATTACAGTCATAAAATTATACCACCACAGTTGGTGGTATGGAGTAGGAACTGGAGAATGGAACATTACCATGTTTTTAATCACTCATAATTTCTCAGCAGAATTAAGACCTTTATTTATTTCGGTGTTGCTACTATTAGAAAAATAGACACTTTCCTTCCTCGGTTTTTGGCTGTACATTTGTGTGCCTGCTGCTGGAGCCAGATGACCCACATGCTGATGCATTTAGAGGTTTTCTATTTGTGTGGAAAAAAATTCCTACAAGAAGTCAGCTGCATAGTGTACCTTTTTTCTGTTTTGTTTCATGCACAAAACATTTGGAGTTGTTCATGGCATCTGCTGATAATGCGTGACTAGTTCTAATCAAGGTCCAAGAATTTGCTCCTAACTCTAATTTTTCAAATGCAAGTTTTAAAATGCTTTATCTCCTGTCTTTTTGAAGTTCCAGCTCTTGAAATCAAGTTCGTAAGATTGTCATCTTCCATGTTAAAATGAAATAAAAATGGGTTTCTCTCATGGCTGAAGAGGCAGCTAAAAACTCACTTCAGTCTGTGATATGAACTTGCAGAGAAGACAGCAGAGAAAAGGCCAGCCAGTTGTACACATTTTTCAGATTTCAGTTTCATATATTTTGAGATAAGATTTATGATTTTGAACTCTTCCGGTTCTTGAACTCTTCTGATAGTTTGCATCAGTGCTGAAGGTATATATCGTTGTTAAACCTAGATTGCTGCCTATACAGATATTTACAAACCTGGTACTCACTGAAATCAGAGGGAGATAGACACCTGTCTTTAGTCCTTAAGAGATTTACAGATACCCTAACCTGTCCGTTCGGTTTCACAAAATGCATGTTAGTATGAGAAATGAGTTGTAGTGAACATTTGTAGTGAAGTGACCTAGGGATCATTATAGGAAAGAGACCTGGTAAATGGTTAACCATCCTGACTTTATAGCATGCTACGATGTTGGAATTCTGAAATCTAAACATAACTATCATAGTCAGAATTTAGGAGTATAACTGTAATAATCACCAGGTTTGTCTGTTTTCCTGGATAAAAGTCCTTCTACCAATGTCTCCTGAACTTTTTCCAACCAGACTTCAGCTTCTTTGTATTCACAGGTGCACAAATATTCCTGTACCTTGCATATACTGATCCAGTTAGCTGTTTGAGAATGTTTCCAAATAGTTTGTGTCAGATGAAAAGACTAAGGATGACATGTTTCAGCTCCAAGCAAATGGCACCTAGGTAACACAGATAAATGTGATTAGTAAACAAAGAGGCGTATATTGCCTGTATATACAGTAATCACAGCGAGCTAGACCAGTAAATGAATCACTGGAGCTTGGAACTTCATCCTTGTATACAGGAAAATTGAGAGGTCATCTCACATTGCTTCAGAAACTAGACATACGACTTCCATAGCAACAAACATCTGAATCACTGAAGCATTCAGGCTGGAAGGGGCCTAGGGAAGTCTCTGCTTCAGTCTCCTGCTTCGAGGAGGGTCAGACATGCGAACATATGGGATTGCTGAGGGGGTTGCCCAGTCAGGTCTTGAAAATCTCCAGGGGCCGAGAGTGCAAAACCTCTCTCCACAACCTGCTCCGTTGCTTGGCTGTCCTCAGGGGAAAAAAGTTCTTCCTAACATCCATCAGGAATTTCCTGTTTCAATTTATGTCCTTTGTCTCTTGTCCTCCTGCTATGCACCGCTGTGAAGAGCACAGCTGTGAAGAGCTCGGCTCCATCTCTTCTGTCCCCTCTCCATGGGGTTCCGGGGGCTGCAATTAAGTGCCCATGAAGCCATGTCTGCTCCAGGCTGAAAAAGCCTCGTCCCTGCAGCTTCTGCTTGCAGGGCAAGTGCTGCAGTCACCGACCATCTCAGTACCCTCTTCTGAACCTTCTCCAGTTTGTCAGTGTCTTTCTTGCATGAGGGGCCCCACAATCGGACGCAGTGTTTCTGATAAGGTCTAACGAGTGCCAAGTTGAGAGTGATAAACCCTGTCTTCGATCTGCTGCCTGCGCTGCTTTCAGTTTAGGCAGCCCAGATACTGCTGGTCATCTTTGCTGCACGGGTGCAACAGGCTTATGCTCAGCTCGCTGCCGACCAAGCCAAGAGCTTTAATGAGTAGAAGGTCGTTTGTACCTGCACAGAGCTAGAACGTGCCCAGGGTTCCAAGTTTTGATGGTGTTGGTGTAAGTGTCCCTGACAGGCTTCCTTTGGAGAAGGGTTTGAGTTGGAAACACAGCTGGGTGAGGATGCTTAAGGTAAAAGATAGGAAGAGCTCTTGCTAAGTTGTAAGCCCTTGAGATACAGGCTGTCACAGAACTGACGGGAACTGGTTCCTGAGCAGTGCGGCAGATACGCGAACCTGCCTGCCGCTTTATCGCAATAGTTTCCACTTAAGATTTGGGTAGTCTAGAAGAAAGCTGGGCTGCATGTATTTATGCTGGCTAATTTGTATTGTTTCCTTTTCCTGATAGGTAAATAGCTTGTTGTTTCTTAAGTGTAATGAACAAGGCATACTTCACAGCTTCTTTCTCACTGGGGCCTGGGACTTGGTTGGGGCTTCTGATTGTCACCGGAGTTCAAACATTACATAATATTAAGTAGTTATTTATAGTAAGGATTGATTTTTTTCCATTTTTTTTTCCTGTGATAATTGGTGTTTCTTTTTGTAATGCAAGTCCACAGTGTTACACTCCCGTGGGTGGCACATGGCCTTGGCACCTGTAAAACTGGCCAGCTTAGCTGTAGGTAGTGGTGCTGCCCTTTTGATTTCAGTGGGCTGCACTCCCCCAGCAAAAACATGAGCAAAAATGTGTACATCATCCAAGTCCTGTTTGGTCACATATCTGTATGCATATCTTTATAAATCTATATATAGCTGGAGGGGACTGTGACAGTCTCACAGTGATCCATCTCTTCCCCCAGTAGCATGTTACTCTATTACGTCTAATTAGCGCTGAGCGAATTATTCGCAAAGAATAATTTATCAGACAAATGTAGCTGCTTTATCTGCTCAGGGAGTATCTTAAACCAGACTATGATCTTTCTCCTATTTATTAATTATTCAGCAGTCATCATTTTTATCACATTGTTAACTGTGGATAGATCACTGAATTTCGGTAATTGATGCGTGCTGTTAGACAAATTCGCATGGATCATTTCTACAAGACTCGACATCAATTTTTCAGCTCATTTTATCAAATGAGAGAGCCGGAATTTAAGGTTGCCTGAAAAAATACAAAAAAATTCTTTCCACGCTGGGTCAGAATAAAACTTTTCAGAGCATCTCCTTTAAAACTCATTCTTTCACATACAAGAATTATTCTCCGCGATGAATTCCGGGCAGCTTCAGTAGGAAACATTATTCTACAAAAATGTGAACTATCCCGAGCGCGGCGAACGCAGGCACGTGACCATGGCCGAAAGCGTGTTTCTGTGCGCCCAGGCCCCTGGGGAAGACCCCTGTCCCCATGCCGGTGGGTCGGTGTTCCCGGTGGGACCGGGGGAGGCACCCCCGCCCCGCTCACTACCCCCATCCCTACAGCCATTTTAACCACCCTCGCGCCCACATCGCGACCGACACGGGCTGTCGTCCCCGCGCGCGAACCCGCCGTTTTCCCCGAGTTTTCCCCTGGAAAAGCCCAAGACCCGCTTCGCCGCTCCACCCCGTGACCCGCTCCGCGCCACCGCGGCTCCCCCCACCGCGGGCCCGGCGGGCGGTGCTTGGCCACGCCCCACCGCCCCGGCCACGCCCCTCCGGGGGCGGGGCCGCCGCCCGCCGCAGCCCCGCCCTNTCTTCTTCTCGTAGCGCGGTGGCGGCGGGCAGGCTCCTGCCGCGGCCCCCGCAGCTCCCCGCCGAGGCGGCGCGGCCTCCCCTCCCTCCTTCCTTCCTTCGATCGCTGCCCGGCCCCGGCGCGATGTCGGGCGGCGCGGCGGGCGCCCCCAAACCTCTCCCGTCCTCCGGGCCCAAGTCGTTGCGGGAGATGCCGCATCCCCTGGCCACGTCCAGCAGCGAGGAGATGGGGCCGGCGCTCACCCCCAGCCCCGACCTCCTCCTGCCCCGCAGCATCGCCGACAAGGTACGGCCCGGGGAAGGTGGGGGGTGTGTGTGCGGCGTCTGGGATTGGAGGTGTCCCTGCTTTTGGAGAGGAGGGGGGAGGGCTGTGTATGTGTGTTTGCCCCCCACGTCCCCTTCCCCGGCTGCGTCCCTGTCTCCCCGCGGGGAAACGAAGCCCCGGGCGCTGCTGACATCCATTGCAGGAGCCCGGTGCTGCCCCGGGGGGGGGAGGAGGCACCGGGTGTGGGGGCTGCAGGCATCGTGTCCCTCTGTGCGAGGGACCAGCTGGGACACTGGTGCTCCCACTCTCACTGGAGTGGGTGTGAGAAGCAGGATTTCACTGGTCGTGTCTTCCTGTGGCTCATACCCTCTACAGATGGGTCTGGGTGCTTCAGGAATTGCTGCAACTCCCTCGCCGTCTCCTTCCTGTAGCCCTTTTGGGGAAGGCTTGGAGCTGCCGTTGTTCCCTTACCACCGGGCTTGCCATCAGCTTGTCCGTGATTGTCCTCTCCAGAGCTGAGCTCCCGCTCGCTTCTTCGCAGCGGTGTCGTATGGAGAGGATGCTGTTGCAGGAGTGCCTGTGCCTGCTTTCCCTTTCCTTCCGTCTGGCATGTGCCCGCAGTACACTAGTGGGCTTTGGAAAGTGCCCTGCCTGTGTGTGGGCCTTGGATGCAATAATTCCTGAATGTGAAGGCAGTAGTGGCAGCGCAGCACTGCTGATATGCTAACTGCTCTTGCAAGGACTTGGTATCTCTGTGGGCAGACTTCCTGAAATGTGTTAAGGTAGGATTTCCTGGGAGCAAGGGTTGCAAGGGGTGAGATTGGTTTGAAACTTTATCATCTGCGCTTCTGGGCCAGTTGGTGTGCGTACAAGGTGTTACAGAGGTGCTGGTGGCAAGAGGTGCTTCCTATGGCTGTTGTCCTGGTGAATGTGGAGCTGCTTCTGGGCAGGGCAGATCTGCTGGCCTCCAGAAAACCTTGGGGCTGCCAGCAGTATCTGGTCCGACACAGTCCCGTGCTGTAGGAGAGTGAGTCAAGGTAGTCTAGCCTCTTCCATGTGTCACCTTCTGCTGCCCTGTAACTGTGCTGTACAGATTCAGCGCTTGTTCCTGCCCACGTAAGGAGCCCTTTCCTTGAACATTTGCCTACTGTTGTTCAAATGAGAAGCCAGGCTTTCCTTCCCTCCAGGGACATGTGCCTTCATCCAAGAAACTTGTCAAAGAGTTGGTGGCCCTCTGAGAGAAGGGGGTGTGTAAATAAGGTGGGAGTAGGATTTTTTTTGTCTATGATAGATTAGATTTACTCAGATAACTAGGTTGCTGTCTGACCAACCTGTAGCAATAGGAGTTGGCGGCTGCCTTCATGGGTCTTCTTGCAGCTCAGGAGTGAAAAGGAGGTAGTGTACTCACTCTTAGTGCTGTCCATCTATGTTGTTGTGTAGCTGGTGAGAAGCTGTGTTCGAAGGAGCCGCTCACACCTTATACCTCCTTTCCTCAGCTGTATTAAAGAGCTTTTTTGCTTTTGGAGCACAAGCAGGCTCCTTCCCTCTTTACTGACTTGAAGCGTCTGAGAAGCGTATCAGCGTCTCTGATAACCTATGAGCAGAAATACCTCTCTAGCCTCAGGCTGTGGTCAGCTAACTTCTTCTCAGTAGGAAGGTTCTTGCCCAGTTTTTCCACTAGCAACACAGGTGAAGTCCATCTTCTGGTACCTGTATGTAGTACTGTCCTGTTCTAGGGCCTTGGCAGCACAGAAATACTCTAAAGGGGAGAGCAAAAAGGGGCTGGGGTAAGCAATTTTTAGACTTGAGAGCAGTTCTGTGGTTGACCTGGAAATGGCAGTAGGGTAATGAGCCTTGCAGAATAAAAGGATTTCCAGTAGGAAGAGAGCAGCATTCTTTTTTCTTTTTTTTTTTTTCTTCTAGCTGAACTAGCAGAAAAAGCCAAATGTCTGATCCTTCCGATGGAAGGAGTCCAACAGCTTTGCAGTGTGAGGGATCCCCCTTCTTCCGCTTAATACCTGGCGCACTGGCAAGAAAAAAAAATTACTTAACTTCTCTCTCACCTCAGGAAAAACTTCAGTGAACAAACAGGTGTTCCTAACTTCAAGGCAATAGTAAGCTTGAACTGCTTCCACTGCATATTGAGTAGTCTAGACAGCAAGTATGGTAAGTGGAGGTAAATAGGTAAAACCACCTTTTAGGTGGTTAGTAGGCCTCTTGGTCTTAATCTCTGGTGGTGGGTCATTAATCTCTTGAAAGGCTGGCTCACTAATCAACTAACAATGTGTGGATAGCTCCAATAGTTGGGAAACAGAGGGAGGTCAGTATTCAAGTCTGACTTAGGCTTAAAGCTCTGCAGCTCTTTTTTGATTCTTTGGTAGGAGCTGTGCTTATCTGCTCTCTTGGCCTTTTCAAGGGCCTTTCTGGAGAGTCTGGTGGAGATTGGGAGTGCAGGAGAAGTGTGGGTTGACATCTCCTGCTTCAAAGTGGCTCTGAGTCAGTAAGCTTCTGTAAGGACCACTGTCCACAAACAGGGCTGTACTGGGACATCCCTCTGGCAGGAGGATAGTGGCAATGGCTGACCCATCAACATGAACTGGATAACTTGTTTTTTCTGTGTTCTTCTTACCTGCTCTGAGCAAGTACTTCCTAAACACTGCTGCAAGATAGAAGTACTTAAGACTGAAATCCTCTGAGGGGAGAAAGTGCAGAAGTAAGGGAAGCTGTCTGCCCATAAAGCAGTGCCACAGATGTGCAGCCTGAAGTGGTTGAACCTCTGCCATCACTGCTTTGCATCCTTTAAAGCATGCTTCCCTTGCTTTTTTGGAGCCACTAAGGACACTTCTTGATCCTGAGTCAGAGGAACGTGGAAGACAGGAGCACTGCCTGCATGTCCCCTGTTGGTGTTTGATTCAAATATGGGAATGGTCTAGTAGCTTAGACCCTGTCTAACTCTCAAGTCTCATAAACCTTTGGTTGCTGTTTAAGAACAGTGGCTAGTGCTACTAGAGCAGTAGGTCATGGGAAAGGGAAGGGAGAACCTTCTGTGCTATTTTCTGTGGCTTCCCTGGTTCTGAGGCCCTCTAAGTAGACTAGTCTCAAGTTTTCTGAATCTTATGAAGAGGGCTGTGGAGCTTTCATTGTCTGAAATAGCATCTTCATCCTGACTTGTAGGAGAGAGCTGTTTTAGGAGCCAGGAAACCTTGACTTCTGAGCAGCCTCCAACCTCTTAGGTGAAATGGACATTTCTGGCTAAGTACTTGGCTTTCACAGTGATTCTGCTGCAAACATGAAGCACTTGAGTTGTAGATTCTTGTCTCTGAAGCATTTCTGCATTGGCAAGATCTTTCTATAAAGGTGGTTTTATTTCCCTCAAGTCTAGACATTGTTTGTCCTGATACCTGACCACCATCAGCTTTTTCAAGCTTATTCTTGCTTTACCCTATCTAACCTCCAAATAAGGAGACAGCTGAAGCTGAACTGAAGCAGTACTGACCTCATGCCCCCCTCCTTTTTTTTTTTTTGACATCAGGTGAGAGAGAAACATGCAGGAGGAAGCTTCCTCAGGATGCATGGCAAGGTCCATTGCAGAGTTAGCTGTAAAACTGAATTCTTGCTGTCTTAAAGCTTTTGGAAGGCATGCAAGCTAATTGAGACCTGCTTTTCAGAGCAGATCCTCTGCAGAGGAAGGTAAGAAAAA
Source organism: Anarhynchus alexandrinus (assembly GCA_008711295.1). Taxonomy (NCBI): domain Eukaryota; kingdom Metazoa; phylum Chordata; class Aves; order Charadriiformes; family Charadriidae; genus Anarhynchus; species Anarhynchus alexandrinus. The sequence continues at coordinate 6,125,835 of VUYV01000023.1, forward strand.
TGGGGAAGTGTCAGTGTGGATTTCTCTCCTTTTTTTTCCTTTAAAAAAAAAAAAAAGGAAGTTCTGTTTGCACGTGACAGACTCCAGTTCACTAGTTCGTCACTTTCAATAGTGAGTCTGCTCTGCACTAGGACAACCACTTTGAAACTGAGGAGAAGAAGCATTATTAATGGGTTCCTGGGTTCAGAGCAGAGGTGAGAAGTAGATGGTGTTCTGCTGTGTTTGTACCCAAAGGGTTGTAGAAGTATGGTAAGACTCAGGATGCAGCCCCACTGAGGCTGTGCAGATTTAATGGCATACTGCTAAGGGTTGGAAGTGCCAGGCTATACGGAATTAGAAAGAAAACATTCTGTGTGGCTTACTCCTGCTGTCCTCTAGCTGTGGTCCTTGTAGTTGCTCAAGACTCGTGTTGTGAGAGTATCTTCCTGATAGGGTGATGTTGGCTGTTCTTGCTATGGCCTGCCTTGAGGCTGGCAGCTGTCTGATAGGGTCCCGACTCCCAGTACTGGTTTCTTGCATATCACTCCAAAAGCTTTCATATCCCACCTGTCCTAGGGCTCAGACTCCCTTGTCCTCTTTCAGACATCTCTGACTACCTGATACTGTACTTGTGGTCAGCTACCTATAACCTGTCCGGCTTTTCTTCTTTGAAGATGTGTGTGCCTTGTATTTGGCTCTGTTAACACTGGACAGCTGACGTGAGCTTCAAGGCTGTTTTACAGGTAGTATGTCAAGTAGAGCTAATGTGGAATACCAGGCTTGCAATGAACGCATAGCTTGAACTTGCTAATTCATGGAGATAGACGTTAAAACTCCTACTACATACAGACTTCTGGTTACTGACTGAAAACTATTGCTTTCATGTGACCCCTTGCTCATCTGCTTCCAGGCTACCACCCTGGTGAGCCCCTAGGCCTGTATTAGCATCTGATCAAGTATAAATACTTGGTGTGTTTGCTGGAGTGCTGTTACTTAACACTTATTCTGGAAGGGAGCCTGGTAGCTCTCCAACAAAAAAATATACCGAGCGTCTGGAGTTCTACTTCCAGCCTCCTTGGTTGCTAGTTTATAATTATTGCTCTTAACTTCATCCACCCACAGATGAAACCAGTTTGCAGTATAATCTGAAAGCTTAAAATAGATCTGCCTGAGCTTCTACAAACCTCTTCCTTCTCTGACTAAGTGAGAACTGTTAGACCAACACCATGTATTGTTCCTAAAGCAAGCCAGAGGCAAATTCTCAGTCTTGGGAGAGACTGAGGACTACAGACAGTCAGGAACTGAAGTTGGTGAACTCATCAGTATGGATGAGTTGATCTCAATTCGAATCTACAGCAACACAAAACTGACAATCACAGAGAAGTGGAGGCTGGACGGCACCTCTGGATGTCTTCTAGTCCGGCCCGTCAGCTCAGAGCAGGGCTAGCTAGAGCAGGCGGCCCAGGATGCTGTGAAGTTGTTTTTTGAATATCTCTTTGGGTAAGCTGTTCCTCCACCCAGTTACCCACAAAGTAAAATTTCCTTCTCATGTTTAAGTGAAACTTCTAATATTTCCATTTGTGCCCATTGTCTCTTGTTTTGTTGTTGGATCTGTTGAAAAGAGTCTGTCACCACCTTCTGTACAGCCTCCCATCAGGTATTTATCCATATTGGTAAGATCCCCTGAGCATTCTCCTCTCCAGGCTGTTGGCTGCTTTTGCCATGAGACATATTGTTGGCTGCTGGTCAATTTTTCCATTGGGATCTGTTGTGTGTGTTGTGGGTTTTTTTTGTGTGGTTTGGTTTTGTTTTGGGTTTTTTTTTTCCTTCTGCCAAGCTGCTTTTCAACCAGTCAGCGAGCATACTGCTATATGGGGTTATTCCTGCCAGGTGCAGGACTTTGCATTTCCTCATGTTGAATTTCATGAGGTACCTGCCAGGCCATTTCTCCAGCCTGTTGCGATCCCTCTGAATGATACCAATGGTTCCAAATCGGAACCATCGGATATATCAAGCACTCCACACGGTTCTGTACCCTTGCTGAGGATGTACCCTGTCTGATCATTTAGGTTATTAATGAAGGTGTTAAACAGTAGTGGCTCTATTACTGTCTGCTGGTGTGCTCCACTAATGACTGCCCTTCACTTGAAATTTGTGGGATCACAACCCTTTGAGCCCAGCAGTTCAACCAGTTTTCAGTCTACTTCACTGTACATTTGCTTAGCTTGTACGTCATCAGCTTGTCTAGGAGGATGTTATGGGATACTGTTGAAAGCCCTCTTAAAGTTGAGATAAACTACGTTAAAGCTCTCCTCTTGTACACCACGCCAGTCATATCTTCATAGCACGTGTTTGGTTGGTTAAGCATGTCTTCCCTTAACTCCATGCTCACTTCTCATCACTATGTCCTTTATGTGTTTGGAAATGGGTTCCAATATTTGCTTTCCAGGCATCGAGGTGAGGCTGACTGGCCTGCAGTTCCTTGTGTCTGCTGACTTGAAGACAGGAATGACACTTGGTTTCTTCCAGTCTTCAGGAACCTCCCCTTGTCACCATAATAAGGATAAGATAATTGAAAGTGGCATTACAGTGGCATCATCCAGCTCCCTCAGCACTTGTGAGTCCATCTCATCATGGGTTTATGTCTGTCCAGTTTGTTGAAATGCTCCCTAACCTGGTCCTCCCCCACTGATGGTGAATTTGCCTTGGTCCAGACTTTCCCACTAAGCTTAGGTGCCTGGGATTCCTGAAGGCTGGTCATCTCAATAAAGACCAGCAAAAAAAGCACTGAGTACTTCAGCCTTATCTGTGTCCTTTGTCATTGGATCCTCTGCCCCATCAGGACTTCATTTTCCTTGTTCTTCACTTTGCTGCTGATGTGCCTGTAGAAGCCTTTCTTGTTGCTGTTCCCATCCTTTGCCAGATTCGGCTCCATCACACTAAAAGCATCCTTGCATGCTCAGACAGTGCTTCTGTATTCCTCCTGGATCTAGTGTGCCTGCTGCTGCCTTTTTTATTTTTCCTTTTTATATTTGAGTTTAGTCTGGAGGTCTGTGTTCATGCATGCAGGTCTTCACTGACCTTTGCTTGGTTTCCTGCTCATTGGGATGGACCAGTTTCGGGGTTGGAGAGGTGTTCTTTGAAAATTAACTAGTTCTCCTGAATGCGCCTCCAGGGCCATGTGCCTTCTTCCTAGCAGATCCCTGAAGAGGCTAGAGTCTGCTGCCTGTAAGTCTGGGGTTGTGATCCTGCTCTTTGCTTCGCTCCATCCTCTCTTGACCCTGAACCCCACCAGCTCATGGCTACAGTGGCTGAGACAGCCCCCTGCCTTCACAACCCTGACCAATTCTTCCTTCTTTGTAAGACTAAAACTCAGCAAAGCATCTCTCCTCATCAACTTCTCAGTCACCTGTCAGGCACTTTTCATCAATCCACTTCAGAAATCGAGATTGATGTCACCTCTGCTGTGTTGTCCCTCCAGCAAATGTCATTGAAGTTAAGCATAAGGACCTGTGAATGTGAAGCTTCTTCCAGTAAATCCCTATCCTTGTCTGCAGAAGTGCTTGAAGGACACAGGGATGTTGTTTTCCAGCTAGGGTAGTAGGATTGCTAGTTTGGTTGAACTGTCTCCGAACTGTTTCAGAATTCACCTATTTATGAAACTGTTCTCATGGCTTTTGAGAAATCCTGTGGTTCTCTTCCCCCAGTCACTGCACCAAATGGGGAGATTATGTTGCCTTCTAGATGTGTGTTAAATCGCTGAACCGTGGTTCTTAGGCCAGGAAGCTTTTAGGTACAAGCACCTGTTTGCCACATGCTTTGTAAGTGGCCCATTGGCTTTCAAAGGCTGAGCTTCATCGTCGTCTTGTTTGAAGGAACTGCTGTCTCTGCTCCTGCTGTAGTGTATGTGTGTGTGCACATGCGTGCATCAGGCAGCTCTTTTCTAGTCTAACGGTGGTAACTAGAACTGCTTTCTCTAGCTGTTTCATCTCTCAAACTCACAATGTCACTTGGATAGGTTAATACCATAGTATCTTACTGAAAATGATAGAGTGCTTGTCATCTTTTTGCATGTAGCCAGTCTGGGGTTTGATGGCGTAGAAGCACGTACAACAACGTGTTGGTGTGCTTGCTTACAGCTGCCTTCATTTATAGAAATGAGATTTTATTGGTAAGGGTGCTTTAATGGTATCTTACAATGTAGGTGCTCTAGTACTGATGTAAAACTGTACTCAGTGGTCTCTTTATGGTCCACAACTTCCCAGTACAGTGAGTTTATCTGGAATTGGCAATTCCTATCTCTTCTGGATAAGATGAAGGATAGTTATCACTTAACTTGGGACAAACACTTGCATCAACATAACTGTCTTAGTACTGTTACTTTTTTTTTAATCTTTCCATCTGGTAAAACTGAACATAGCTTCTACTGTATAACAGTGTTATTACTTTGTGGTTATTGTTTCAACTTAATGGAGGGAGGGGTGTACTTTGAGGTTGAATTCGGTGTTGCACAGCTTTCATAATCTTTTCAACAGGATTGCTTCATACTTAATGAGACAGAGTATTGAAAACAGATATTCAAAATGCACATAGAAGAACTTAGTTCTTCAGCCGGGTTTCAGAAGGGTGGGTCTTGGCAATAACTTGTCAGCCATGGTGGAAAAAGTTATGCTTGGTGGTCGGAAAGAATCCTCTGGGCTGCCTGTGCTGGAACGCCTCAAACCTACCCGAGTTGCTGGATGCTCTCTGAGCTCCTTCATGGAGAGAAGGGCATAACCAGATTGATTAAAAATCTCTCTTTTTACAGCTGTGTGGATGCTCTCTGAGCTCCTTCGTGGAGAGAAGGGCATAACCAGATTGATTAAAAATCTCTTTTTTTACAGCTGTGTGGGCACATCATTCCCCTCCTGGTGCCTTAGGGGTTTGTGATAAGCCTCAGGCAGCATGTTCCTGTAATTAATGATGGGAGGGGCAGAGAACACAGACTGAGGCTTTCCTATTGACATGCTGGGAGATATCAGTTCCTGGATTAACCTGCAAACTGTTGTCCTGGTGTCTTCTAGCATTGTGGACTACTCTTGTGGTATCTCAAACAGATCGTCCAGCTGTCACACTAGCCAGTCTCATCCGAGCGGAGAGGCTGGTTGCAGTAAAGTAGGTCAGGAGGCAAGACGGGAGCTCGCACAGTGCAGCGAGACTTAACTCACTGCTACTACGTGAAAATCTACTTGGAACCCCTAAACTGCATCTTTGAGGTTGTAACTTGAATGCAGAAGACAATACACCAATTAAAAGTGTCATTTGATCTTCTGTATTTCTCAGAAGCAACTTCACTGAGGCTTGTTCTCTGCCGACCTTGAGCAAGATCTAAACTGCTGAGCTGTACTGACTGTTTAAGCTGTGGCTGACTTCACTGCCCGAGCCTGGCTTACAGTGCAGCTGAGGCTCCAGGCTCTTGTGGCTGGGGAAAACTATTCCCATCACTAGGATGAAATGGGGCAGAAAGCTCCAAAATCCACCTTGGAGGGGGTGGCAGCTTCAACCTTGAGGTAAAAGGTAAAAGCTGAGTGAATTTACTCAGTAACAATTTACTCTTAGTAAGTTCTCAAACTGTGGGGAACCTATTTCTTTTCCAGTTACTAAGGGCAATAACTGACAGCAAGGTAGCTGCTGGCAATACTGCAATGAGCAGCTGAAGATGGAAAACAAATCCAGTGAGCTGCAGCTCTTTCAATGAGTTAGCATTCCCAATGCTAATCCAACTTAAGTGGTTTACTGACAGATGAATTTATGGGGCATGTTTTATTTTCTAAATTGGGAGGGGCGGGGTGTGGAAAGAGGTGTTGCCCTCGGCTGTAGGTGGTGGTATAATGCCAAAACTGTTGATTCTCAACCAGATATTTCACAGAAATCATGAAGTATTTGTCTGAATAAGCATGTAGGTGACATGGGTTAGTGGAACTAACAGTGTTCTGAAAATAGGGGCAGTAATCCAAACTTCCTACAACAGGCAAGGAAAGAGGTTAGCTAAGAGCTGGATTTAGAGTGGTCCTCAAAGCATAAATTCCTTTGGAGAGCATGGCTGTCTTACAGCCACATGCAGAGCTTCTACACTGCTTCTTCTATGAAGCAATAAGCAGTAGGTGGGAAGTTCCTCTGGAAGTGAAAGTGGTGGTGTCTCTAACCCATAAAGATGGGCATCTGCTGGACTCTGGTTTGTGGTTTTGTGTATCTCAGGTTGAAGAGAACTACACTAGTGTATGGGAGCAAAGATGACATGGAAATGTGTAGTACTCTACTCTCCAGGACAATGAACAAAATGTAAATAGCAACTGGCTTTACTTGCTTCTAGATGATACCCTCAAATTAAGGAGTGCAGACCCTGCTGTGAGGATGACAACTTCTCGGCCTGTCTTGGAAAAGAATAGTTGCGGTGGTCTGTATGTAGTGGTACTAGTGATGGGATGGCTTAGAGCAGTGAAGCACGTGCCTTAATCCTGATTCTTGTTGTTAGTCTGTGCTCTAACCTCAAGCTGAATTTAAGTCTGAAAAAACAAGCTCTTTCAAGCCACCCTAATACTACATATCTGATGAGAGTAGCTAGTAGCCTCTCAAAGCCAAAATACTAGCAAGGGATGAAGCTTCTCTTGTGTCACAGCTACCAGGAAAACTTACTATGCTGGTTCAATGCCCTGTCCTCATGGGAAAGTGTGGCATTACATTGCTTCAGTGGAACTTGCTGTATCCTCCCTAAAGGGCTTCCTAGGGTATAAAACCCCATGTCTTAAAGTCTGTCTCCATAGTTGGCCTCACTTTTCCGGTGAGCTTGAATGATGTGGTGTGTTCCTTGAAAGGAATACGCTGCAGTGCAGGTGTTGCTCAAGGGCAGAGAAGCCTCTTCCCCCTCACTGATGCAGATAGTGTTAGCAACAGCTACTTTCGACTAGCTCAGTGGTGAAAGCGCTGACATGTGGGGATGGTAAGTGATAGATTACCCCAGACAATACTCAAACCCATGCTTATCTGGGTGGAACTGGCACCTTAGCTGTAGCTTTTTAGATGCTAGTATGAGGCAAATTGGAAGTGAAAATCTTGGATACTGCGAAGACACAGCTGTGTTTTGGATTGTTGCCAAGAAAATCACTGGAAAACTTTAATCAATACTGTTTATTGTCAGTGATCAGCTTGGCCTCTTCAGGGTTTGTATGCTGACTTCAGTGTGCTGACCAGATAGCTCTTGGATCAGTATACTTCACTCGAGGCCACGTGTGCCAAACACCTGTATGTGCCACAGTGGCTGTCAGGAGCCTAGGCCATATAAATAAAGGGTGTTTCTATAGATGAATTAGCCTGTAGATCTTGTGCCTTGTTTCTTCCCTCCATCAGTCTCTGTAGATAGTTTTCATACTGTGAGGAAATACTACGCGAGTGCTTTTCCTTGCCTGCTCTCCTTAAAGCAGGGAGTGAAGTAGTCATACGGTGTGGTTTTTGTTTGTTTTGGGTTTTTTTTTGGTGTTTTTTTTTTTTCTTGCAACAGATACATGCTTTGTTTATTCTACCCCTCTGGGAGCAAATACCTTTCTGCTGGAAAATGTCTTGTTTGTCAGCAAAGGTGATGGAGGGCTATCCCTCAAATGGCACCTGTGTAAACTAACTCTGATAACTCCTCCAAGAGCACATTCCTTCAGCTCTTCCAGGCTTTGAGATGAAACCATGAGTTCTCCTGTTTGAATATCTCTGCCTACTTTACTTGCACAGTGATGTCTCGTCTGTCTACTTGCTGTCGTGAAACCTCCACTGATCGTGTGTGGGGAGATGCTAATGCCACTCATCTAAAACAGTGAGCGTGAGGAAACCCACATCATAATGCAATATGGAAGTGTATTCTTGCTTGTTTAAACGAAGTATTTGCCAGGATACTACAGTGCTTTCCAGCCCTCTATCAACTCTTTCCTTCCTATTTCTTCTCTTTGCTTCTCCCCAATCCTTTGCCTCTGTTCACATTTGAAAAATAGGACTGTTTGCTCTCAAAAACATCTCAGCCAAATTGGCACTTTGATGACACTGGGTACCTAGATAACTGTTGATGCAGCTAAGCCTACTTCTAGAGCGTGAACAGGGAAGAACTGCTGCACAGTAAGTCTGCAGAGCTTTAACACGAAGCCCTATGTCTCTAGGAGAAAGCAGTTTAGTTTGGACAATCTTAACGAACTGTTCCATCTGTAATCAGATATAAATCTGGCTTCTTGGATTGGGAATGACTCCTAGTCATATGCTGGATTCAAGTTTTCCTGCTCATGGTCCTGGCTGCTGCTTCGCTATTTAGAAGGTCAGAGCTCAGGTTCTGAAAATGAAGCTTTAAACAAAACACTGGGTGTGTTAGGCTTGTTCATTAACAAGGTGCTTTTTAGCATGTTAAAATGGGTTATGAGGTTCCTGGCACACAGCTGCAGAACCCTTCTGATAACAATTCAAGTCTTGTAACAAACAATATTCATGAAACAAACTCCTTGCAGTTGGACATGGAACTTAACAGAGCTAGTGGACAGTAACTGGAAACTTGACTCAAAAGGTCTGTGTGTTTCTGTTTCTGAAGACATCTAACTTCTGCCATTTGTGGAGATCTTTGAGCTCTGAAGATAGAATGGAGTTTGTGCCTGTTGCCTTCTACTGAGAACTGTAGAAGGAAGAAAGAACCTTTAGCTTTGCTAAAGGATGCAAATCCAAGTCTGCCCAAATGTTAAACTCTCTTGCTTGCCTTTGGGTTGCAAGCACTTTTCTACTACTTTCTACAGCTTAAACATAAGTGAACTAATCTTGCTGGACAGTTGCCAGACTAGGTTTTTGCTTAGGAAGATAGATAAAGCTTTCTGCAAGGACTGTAGTGCTTTGTAAACAGATGTAGAAGCTAACCTTGGATCTGGGGCTGTTTCTTCCAAGAGAACAGTTCATCCTGTGGATGTTTTAAAATACCTCTTTGCATTTAAAATACCTTGCCACAGTAAGGGAGCTATAAGATGTGGCAAGCATCCAGTTACTTCTCGCACTTTCCTTCCTGTTCAAAGGGTATGGGGAAGTACATGGCAGTGGGAGTTAATAAAACAAAAGTATGTCTTATCCCTTTACATTTTGCTTAATTAATGTCTGCTCCAAATAACGACTCATTTCATCTGCCAAATGCCCAGCCCCCAAAGCCTTTTGACCTTTTGTGCACAAAGTAGCAGAGTAACATGGTTGATTACTAATATTGAAGGACTTGTCTTAACTGCTGTAAAACATCTGTGAGATGCCACTCATGATCCTCATTTTTAGAGTGTAACCTGAACCACATTTAGCTTTAGTGTGATATTGCACAGTTCCCCTTCCGGACTAGGAAAAGAGGCCACCCTCTTAAGGACGCTGTGAGAAAACAGACATGTAGCCAGACTGTATGAACAGATGGTCTGATGTGGTACTTGACACCTTCTTGTGACACCCCCCTTTATCCCCATGCACAGGAAGGCTGAAACTGAGCCGTATTGTGGCTGAGTCCTTGGAGGCTTCAGCAGCAGAGGTAGGAGATAGCTTATTGCTCTTGCTGAAAATGCTGCTTGCAGGGAGCGCTTCTGTGCCTGCATTCTTGCTCTGGTTAGCTTAACTGTGATTACTGATGGGAAAATAAACCACAAAGTAAAATAATCCATCCTATAAAACCTGGCTGTTAGCCTCAGGAAAGAGGTGGGAATCCCATGGCCTGCATGAGACCGTTTGGAAAGTGCTCATGTCAATCATGTAGTGTCTCTGTGAAGCTTGTTCTAGTGTTTCTCTGTCCACCCAAAGTGCAAAGAAACACAATTCCAAGTATGATACATTTGTAAGCGAGAATGTTCCCAGGTCTTGAGTGGTACCAAACTGCATGCTGTTACGATCAGCTGCTGCACCTGAAATTCTTATTTTTTCAGGGATACTGAGGAGTCTTTCTCCAGGCAACTCTGACCTACAGAGCAGAAACATTAGTTCGAGTGATAAACTCCAGAACAAAGTCATCAGACTCACAGCTTGGCAGCACACTGTACTCTGACACCTATTTAAAATATCCTGAGAGCAACTGATCCAGTCTCTTATCTAGTGGCTTTTTGGTTAGATGGGCAGAATACCAGTGGTACTGCTGGAACTGTAGCAGCGAGGCTTGGACCAGGTGTGGTATGGATGCCCCATTAGAGTTAGGGGCTTTACATCCAACACTGCAGGACCCACAGACTTACTGCCTAATACCTTCCAGGGCTAGGAAGTAAAAATCTGGGCTTGTGTCCTCAACACCCAGCACCGTCCCTCCTCTGCTGACACATTTCCAGGTAAGAGCAAGAAGAATTGCTTCTGATTTGAGCTTAGTTTGAATTGCTCTTAAAATAGCTTCAGCCTTGCAGTCTGATTCTAGATGATTAATATAGTGGAAAACACTGACCTCTTCTGTGGGTATAATCTTGTTCCTTGTGAGTACACCCACACATACTGAACTCTCCTTCCCATTACTGGAGAAGGATGTCAGGAGCTGGTGTACATGTAACCACTTACACTTTCCCAGGATGGGTAGATCCAGCCTTAGAAGTTGATTCTCACAGTTCTTGTGGATCGGTGTAGAAATGTGATATTTCCTCCTGGGATCAAATAGGGTTTTTGGAGTTTAACTGTGGGGTTTTTTGTTTTTTGTAAACCTTGTAGAACAAGACTGCTTTCTAATCCTCTTTCCCCTACTGTGTCCAGAGCATTCTCCCTTCTCTTCAGTCTGGATCCCAACTTCAGTCACTCTTGCCTTAAAGTAGCTGCCCAAAGATAAGTGCAAGAAGAGGGGATATGCAGTATCTCATATCTGCCTTAGATATGTGTGGGGAAACAAAGGTGACCTGTAGTAAGCAAAGTATGATGCTGATGTCTGGTAGAGAATGAAACTGAACATATATAAAGGGGAAGCAAATGCCTTTTCTCCCTTTGTTCTCCATCTGAAGAGAAGTTTAGTTTTTTGTCTGCAGCTGATGTTGGATAATAGTCTTTTGCGGACTGGGATTTCACTACACAGATGCTCAGTGAGACCTTCTAATAGGATACTATGCTGTCAGTGACAGATGAACTGATCTGGACGGGCTGGAGGATGGAAGGTGCTTTCTCTTTCTGCGCAGAGCTGACCTGTACAGGCCAGTGGCAGAAAACTCTAGAAACAAAAAATACCTGCTTCCAAAACTTGCTGGGCTGAGACTAGTGCTATGAACAGATCTGTGAAAGCCAAGTTAATGCAAGCTTTTATAGTGTTCTTAGGAATATTTACATCTAAACTTTTTTAGTTTTTCAGTCTCTAGCAGCTATTCTGCTATTGCTTATTTTCGTGTACGGAAGGTACGAAGGTAAGACTGTTCCAGAAACCAGCTGCAACTGTTGTGTGGAATTGTTGTCCCCTCGACACGGCTGTGTCTGTGGTCGTGCCTCTCTGGGAAATGGATGGCAAAAAGCAACAGAACGCCTTGAAACACAAGGAGAAAGGTATAGCACTGTGAATTTCAGAGGTGAAACATTGAGGCTCTAGGAGTAGTACAGGCCTGGCTGTAAGGTCCCTGCGTGAGGCAGGGGTTTTGGGCTTAAGTACACCACTTGCCTCTAGACAGCAACATTTCTAAATGTCTCTTGCTGTCATCTAATACTCGTTGAATGAGAGTAATGTGCTTGCTTAGGTGGTTTCAGGCTAACCCTTTCCAGAGATGAGTTTATCTCTGCTTGGAAGACCTAGTTGAACCACCTCTTCCGCTTCCTTCATGGACTGTTGCTTAGATAGCAAAGCTATCTGGTTAAGCTGTACACTTGCTAAGGCAGGATATGTGAAAACTAACATTAAATTTGTAGAAGCTGTGGTATTGACTAGCTGCACTTAACTTGGCAGGAGACTGCATGATCTAAATTGGAGAGACATGGATTTGACAAATGGACCATTCGATGGATAAAGAACTGGCTGGACGGTCGCACTCAGAGNTGATCTTCACTTGACGAAAAGCCAATACCTATGGAATTTTAGACCCTTTTTTAGCCTTCAAGGGTTGAATCCTGGATGCCTTCTCTGGTGTGTACTACTCCGTTGGGGGAGGCTTCCATCCAGAAGACTGAATACCAAGCTCCTGAGGTTTTACTTTATGAGGATCCAAGCTGCTTTGTAAATCCAGAGTCTTGGAAAATCTCCTGGGAGAATGAAGGAGGGAGTAGATGACATCAGCTGGAAACTTCCCAACTCATTTTGCATCTCACGTGCAGACTTCAAGTTTATAAAATTCAGCTGAATTTTAAATTTGGATGAAATGAACTTCTTGATAGATTTAGTATCTGTTTCTAGGCAGGCTAACTAGTCAAGGTGTTTGGACTGCACACTACAACAACAAATGTGAAGCTGCTTCCTTACCAGATAGCAGCCTGCATAGTGGGCAGGGCTCATGCATTTCCAACACAGGCAGTTGGTCCTACTTGCCCTGCACTGTAAGATACCAAATGTATGCTAATCTTGTATACCCATAAATCTGTGTGTCTTGAGGAATCCTACAAACTCCATAGGAATGGGTGAAGGGTCTGCTTGTAGGTGGTTGTACAACTTTGCATAAAAGCCCAGTACTTAACCAGTAGATCAAAAACCTGAAGGTCTGAATGTCGTACTATTTCTGCTATAGGTTGTGATCCAGACCTTGCTAGACCTTCAGCAGGTGACAAAGCTGTGAGACTGGCCTGAGGAGGTGAGGGACAGAGGCTAAGGATCTTTGCTCTTTACTTTAGAAAAAACTTAGTATCCATGAAGACTTCCTCAACTTTCAAAGACCTGAAGAATGTCTTGACAGAACCTGTCCTCCATTCCATCTGCCTGGCTGCTAGAAGCAGCCTCCCCTCCTCCCCACTGTGGGACTGCTCGGGATCATGGCAGGCTGACTGTGCTGTGTAACAGGTGATGTGATGAAAAAGCTTTTCTTTCTGTGAAAAGCTTTGTGAGCAGTAGGTACCTGCTGGGACTTGGACTGTGCTGATCTCTGGTAATGCAGGTAGGTACTTAAAACAGCGGATGAGCAGCTACTTGGTGCACTAGAGGTGAAGCTGATGCATGAGTCCCTGGCACTGAAGTCAGACTCTTTGTTATATAAAACAATTAATACTAATCAGTACTTCAAATGCTTGTGAGTATGATAACTACCCCGACAAATAGAAGTGCAGATGGCTGCAGATCTCCTTTCCTGCTAGGCTGTGCAGGACATGCTCCTCTTTCTGTGGTAAAAGCAGACTAGAACACATGATGCAGTCTTGGTTCCCCAACTGCAAAAAATCCGAGTCCCGTGGAAGAAAGCCAGCACCAGTTAACATGACGAGGAGGTGCTCTGCTGAAAGGATTACAGCCTGAGACAACTTAGATTGCTAGGCCATCTGCTGTGACACTTCAAAGCCTACCTCTTTCTAGCAATAGCATAAGGCTTCAGCAAACTGATCTTGCCTACTGTTAAACGAAGGTTCAGCAGTCATTAAGCATTGTTCCTTGTGCAGTTAGCTAGGAGGCTCCACCCATTAAGAAGGACAAATAGTTAGCTTCTCACTTGGTCTTCAACTACTGAAAACTAGCCAAGTAGCAGGGCATGATGCCAGCCGCGACTGCCGGGGAGGGTTCTGCAATTGCCGATGAGGCAGTATAGCACAGTAGTACTTTCAATGTACGCATCCTCTGTCTTTTCTCCCCGTCACAGCTAGCAGCCCTCCTGCTCCTAACCAGAGCTGGTCTAGAAGCTCTACTTGATCTATATCTGGGGTGTTTCATCCAAGGCTGAGCTCAGGTAAAACTATTACAGCCTTTATTTAAGACCTGAGACATTCCACAGTACCCATGACTGCAAGAACGCACTCTAGTAGATTGAAGTGGATTCCAGTCTTCACAAACCTCTGCCCTGCTTAAAAGGTGCAGTATGTGCCAGTATGATATTGTTATCTCCCAGCAGAACTGGTGAGGAAAGTTGCTAACTTCGTGCAAGTGGCTGCAAGCTCCATCTTTGGTCCTTCCTGCAGTTCTGACACCTTGATGCAGAGTTTTCATATTTTAAGCAGATTCCATCATATTCTTTAAGCTTTCTTTTGGATGGGTTTTGTTACAAGCTTTTGAGATCTCCTGTGCAACCAGGCTTAAGCTGTTTCTGCAAGTTAATTCATTTCCATACTGGAAGCTTAGAATTTGACTGGCTGTAGTTCTGGCACAACTTGTCTTATACTAATGCTTATTGCACATGGGGAATAAAGAGCTGTCTTTTCCTTTTGGAAACAGGAACAGATTTGTCTACAGCTACTGCGGTGTCCCAGGGTTTGCTTTGCTCTTTACTCTGCTCAGCCAAATACACCCGTCTAGCTGAACTGCAGATTTTCTCAAGCCATCTCCTGTTGCTAATCTTATCCTGTCTTCTGCTTATTCCGTTTGTGTAACTGCAACAGAACTCCTTATCTGCTGAGTTATTGTAGCGTTGCTTCTTCCTGTTGTACGCGCTCCTGCTATGTTGAGTCTGAGCCAGATGCTTGTGTAGTTCAAGCTGTCTAACTCATGTATGAGCTGGCAAGCTGTGCCATGCTCATCCTGCTCTTTTGCCCTCTTAAGAGAGCATTTGAGCACCTACCTTCCAATTCTTGCTCACTTGCCAGTTAAATCCGAAATCTCTCATCTGTTGGCAACCACCTCTGAGCATTAGCTGGGAGAATGCATCTAACCTCTCTGTTAGTAGACAATAGTTTAGATCACCCCTTTCCCAGAGTGTCTAGGCTAAAGCGTTATTCTCCCTACTCTGTGAGGCAGTCCTCAAGGTGAAGGGCAGTACTGCCACAGTTCTTCTGCAGGGCTGCAACAGGCAGAGGGGCTGTCTATATCATCCCAGTACTCACGTGATGGGTTTGTGACTGGTGGGAATGTAGCCGTGTTCTTAGCCATTGTCAAAGGTAGACCTTCGTAAGTAGCTTTCACTTGAATCTCTCACTGGTAATTCTGAACCCTTGAATAAAGGAAGACTTCTTTTGAAGACAGGGACTACCCATGTCCAGCTGGAACATAAACCACAATTGCATAAGGAATACTGATGGACAAAGAGGATCTTACCCAAACAGGATTGCTTTGCTAAGATCACACATTTCATTTGTCAATTTAAAGACTCTGTGAAGGTGGGGGTAAGCAGTAATTCTAAAACTAAAACACTTCTAGTTAATGTGCTGCTTAGCTGTAGTGATGTTTCTCTGTCTAGCAACCAGGGTAACCTTTGTCCTTACAAGGGAAACACTCTGTAGATAAATCTATTCTTGTGCTACTAGTTAAAACAAACAAACAAAAAACTTCCCCCCTTTTCTGAAAAGAAGAGCCATGGATCTTTGTGACTTTCTAATACTGTTGTCAGATTTTCCTACACATTGCAGAAGTTGTCACATGCTGTCAGCTCCCTCTGCTACAAAACCAGAGCAGAGAACACATGTGAAGTTGGTGTGATATTTATGCAAAGTGGAGTAACCACTAGCTGTATGGAGTAGTTGGTCTATATCAAAGTGTGAGACTTGAAGGTGTGGGAACGTACCAAGTTGGCTATAAAGTTGTGTTGTGTGTTTTTTTTTTTTGTTTGCCTGCTGATGAGTCAATTTCAAGGAATTACAGACTTCCCAAACCCTTGTGAGTCTCTTCCTAAAATAGACATTTGCTGGTTCTTTTAGCCTCTGTCTTCCCTAGGCACTGGATCATACTCTTGGAGTTCAGAGGATGGGAATGAGGACCTCTCCAAGCAAAACTCAGTGTTTTCATTTGCCTTAGAACTCCAAAAGGGAGGTGTGTGTAGACACTGGTGCTGGAGTGTATGATTTGTGACTGTCCTGTAGTGCACTGATAGCAATTCAGTCTCTGACTGCTGTGAATGTGTTTGGAAGTTAATGGACTGGATAGGGAAGCCTCTGATACAAGTTTGCCCTCCTTCCTCTACTATGGGAGTCTCCAGAGGCAAAGGCTGACTGCATTCCAGTCAACTGAACTGTTGCCACTTTACCTGAAGCCTGTCTTATAAGTAGGTCTCCCAATTTGCCTAGCTGTTTTGTTTTCAGAGTCTAAGTTGTTTCAGCAATACTTTTACTTCCTCATGAGTAGAAACCAGGTTGCGCCATACTAAGGAGAGGTATGGTGGTAATGTGCTTTCTGTTCAACTTGTGGAACAGTAGAACAACCTAATGCTCAAAGCCCACATGCCCAGGTGCCCTGGAAAAGGGTGATCCTTGGAGCTGCTGAAATAAATAGCCCTTGTAATGTGTCAGTGAAGCTTGTCAGTGGCATCTTTGAGAATACTGTGCTTTTCGGTGAATTTGTTCGCTTATTAAAAACTTGCTGTTTTTTCCTCTCCAATACAGGATCTCAGTCTACCCAATGGCACACCTGTGGACACTTCTAGCCCAGCCTCCTCCTCGTCTCTCCTTAACAGACTGCAGCTGGATGATGACTTGGATGGGGAAACCAGAGACCTGTTTGTTACTGTTGATGATCCCAAAAAACACGTGTGCACAATGGAGACGTATATTACTTACAGGGTTACAACAAAGGTACCAAGTAACATTCTCCTGTCCTAATACTTTTCTCTTTGGGGAGTTTTTTAGGACATGTTCTGCACGTCTGTGCCTTGTATTGTATTTCCTTATCTCGAAGACAAGAACTTAGTACCTGGTGAGTGTGGTGAAGGTGTGACTTCTCTTAACAGAACTGTTACTACCTCAGTATGTGAAACTATGCAAAACTTTAAACGCGTCAGCTTAGATTTTTGTCTCTGACTCTTAAACAGAACTGTTTGTAAACTTGCAAAGCCAGTTTCTTTCATTAACTTCAAAGTTTGTTCATATAAAGTAATCTGACACCCATTTGGTTTGAGTTACCTCCCCTGAAGGGGAATGTGCCTTGTTGTTGATTCACTGTTAAGCATCTCGCATTTTGTCTGTCCTTTTCTGAAATGCTTTAAGCTTGTTGCTTTAAGTGTTTACTGTACTTCCTTTATCAGCCACTTACATAAATCATAATCTTGATCCTCAACTGTAAATTAGCTTCCATGCAGTTGTTGGTACAGAAGGCTGTATAGCTGCTGCTAAAACTAAGTAGCCTAAGAATGCTACTGCCTACCGAAAGAAATATGCTAGAGATTTTTTCAGCATGTGTTGTAGTTCAAGCATTAATGCAGTCTAATTACACTAATAAGAAAAGTGATCTGAAAAGTCCACTGCACTCACAACTGGAACGTTGATTTCTGTTAACTAGCTCATTCTTATTAGCGTCAGCTCCTTGGTGATGTTGACAAGTGTTTTGGGCACTTGTAGCTACCTAAGGAAAAAAGTGTTCACTAACTTCACTAGGAATATACTTGATCCACTTGTGCAAAAAGATTAACATTCCTCTGGCATACTTAAATGGCACTATGTACTGGAGAGAATATTTTCCTTTGAGATAAGGAAGGCTTTACAGGCCACAATACTTCCCTCCAAAAAAAAAAAGTCTATTCCAAAGCTCTCCTTTCAGGCTGCACAGGATAAAATGTGGTTTCTCTAAAACAGTAGCTACCTCTTACTGCACACTTTTATCGTAGGTCTGTCATTCCTTATTGCTGTAAGTCTTTTAATCTTGCAAGAAATGCTGTATGTTAACTACTAGAAAATGCTGAGAAGTATTGTAGGAAACTTTTCTACTTGGAGCAACTTAGCCTTCAGCTGTTATGCAATCAGAAGGAATAGGAAGCACAAAAGGAGATGCAACTTACCACAGGCAATTGGCTAAGGTTGTTTCTCTCTTAAATTAAGACCGGAATATTCTGTCAAGATAAAATATCTCTATGCAGTGGCACCCTAATAATGTTCCTCTGGAAACCTGTGTTCAAACAAGGGTTCCCTTCCTTCTTAAAGTAGAACTCTGGAACGTGGGCAAGGTATTTACTATATTTAGATCAGATGTCTTACCCAACAGCATCTTTTTTTTTAAAGTAAAAACCCCTTATCCTGTACTTCTGATTTTGCCTATCTACCTACCTGTCTGTTAATACTTCTTTTGTTTGGGATCTCACTGTAGCGCAGAAATCCGTTATATCATAGCATTGCAACACTATTGTGAAACAGTGCATAGTTTATTCTTATCAATCACCATGAAAGCCTCACCTCTTTGGGTTTATTATTCTTGTAAACTTCTGTCTAACCTCTAGGGTCAGCACCTCTAGCACTGTCTACCATTGTTTAAAAAAAGGCCGTTTGGAAGATTAACAGTGTTAATGGTCTGATTCAGTCTTGCCATACAGACAAGGCCTCTTTAATGCCAAGCTAATTGCCCAATCAGCTGTTGTAGCCGAAAGCAGTAATTAAACATGGCCAAAAAGCTGCATGGGAATAATTCCTAGACAGTGACAAGGATGAGTGTTGATGCTTGCACCTCCAGGTTGTAGGTCAGAGTTCTATAGCAGACCTTGCTCATGTCATCAGTGTAAGGCCATACCTTCCCACCATCTCCCTTGCAGCCTTGCATGAGAGGGGTTTGAGATCTGTAAAGGGCTGAAAGGGTCTCTGTGGTGGCTCTGGACGAGGATGCAGGGGTGGCTGCTTTTTTTTTTTTTTTTTTCTCTCCACTGAAGGATGCTACTGGAACCTGAAAGGTTTGGGTAGACATAGGTGCTAGAACGAGTTATGCTGAAGACTTCCTTGCTGTGAAAAGCAACATCACTAGGTGGAAGAGGGGAATGTAATTGCTAGTGCTGTAATGTGACTGGACACCACTGTAGAGAAGAGCGTAACCTGACCACAGTCTTGTTTTTGTGTTGTGTGGGTTTTTTTCTTTCTTTATAAAGGTCCTTCATCCTAACAGAAAAAAAAAAAAAGAGAACTCTTGCGGTATGCCACAGACTTCTCATCTACTGATACCTTTGTCAGCAGGTGGTGGCGGCTGAGGAAGGGTCCAAAACATTTGGTCCAAAACAATGGCTTGCAGGGAAGCTGAGAAGAAAGCTTAGAGTTGACTTGGCCCTGCTTGTGCCCCTGCTTTCACAGCTTCCTAGTAAGAGCTAGGTAGCATTCCCCAGCCATGGGGAATTCCCCCTCCAAAGGGGAGGCTAGTGAAACTAAAAAGGTGGGTGAAGCTTGTGCTGGAACTTAATTGGTTGTGGCTGTGATGGTTGAAGTGTCTTGGGTGTTCTAGATGATACACCTCTGCAGTCTTCAGATAGACTGATGTGCACTTTAGAGGGATTTTATCAAGCAGATTGTTCTGAGGAGGGAGGGGGAAAATAAAGCTTACCCTTATGTTCTGTAGTCATCTCTCTCGAGGGAAACATAAGTAAGTGTACTTCTAACTTCACTTTTGTTGTACCTTCTACGATGGCAAGGCCTTGTGTGCCTTTCCCCATAGAGTTCTGAATGGCTGTGTGCCATTCCTCAGAGTCACGCAGTTGCTGTGCAGGCTTGAAGGGAGAGGCTTTTACACCAGTCAGTACTGAAGTGGAGGTCTTGTGGTGTTTTGTTTTTTTTTTTTTTTCCTGTTCTTCTGCTTCCAGTGCATCCGTTGGGTAGATTACCTGAGCACATAAAACAGCTTGATCACTAGAGAGGAGCAGCTCTAAGTGCTACAATCTCTTTTTCAAACGGACTAAACTATATGAGGCAAATGCAACTATGAACTGCTAAGAACACTGACCTTGCTCCCTTCCCCCCTCTGTCATTCTCCTCTTTTCCTGGTTGAGGATTTTGCCCCAAACTTAAATAATAACATGGAGGAGAATCCACAATCGGGTGTAGCAAGTAAAAGACTAGAACTAGGGTACAAAAATAGTTTCACATAGTCATCACAGGCTAGCTTTAGGTTTGGCTGCTAACTCCTCTCAAGAAAGACAAGAATCTTACACCAGACCAAGACTCGGTGCTTGCCTTAATATTGCCTCAAGTCAAAACTATTCCAGAGGTAAAAGTGTCTAACCCTGCCTGCTTTCCAGCAAATAAAACTGAGCCCAGAATACTGCAGTGCAGACTTAGTGGAACTGTGCTGGAGTCTTTAATAAATCCCTGGAAATGTCTTGCCCATTATTTTTGGGAGGTTGAGATCTGCCACATAAGTTTCTCAGCTTCCTTTGGGAGAGTCCAGTTTCCTTGCAAGATGAGATTTGTGGATCCTACTAAGAAAGCAGGAGGAATTCAACTGTGTCAAAAACAGACATTTCACTTACTGTCCCTGGACAGTGGCAAGACCCGCTTCCTTTTTGTATGCAGTCTGGAAAAAATAACTCGTGCTAAGCTAATGAACAGTTTGATCTGAGATCCAAATTCTTTCAGCGTTATTGAAGTGTCATTAAAACCTTGAAGGGCCCTTATGTTCTGTCCAAATAGTCTTGAAGAGCTTATTTGCTGTTTAGATTTGACAGCTCGTACAGCAAACAGTGAAATGCTGATGACTGATGTATTTTCATCTGCCTCCCTCTGAGGAACAAAACTTTGCAAATCTGCTTGTGATGTAAAGGCAGCAGGAGCAGTTTGCCAGAGATGAGTGGTAACAACTGTAAAGTAAGTTTATGCACTGGGACTTATCCTGCTTTCCTACTTCTAGACTAAATCGTATCTGTACAGTTTTCCTTAATTGTTAGCAGAATACTGGTTAATAAGGTTCTCAGCACTAACAGATGCGAGCCTTTACCTTCATCCTCATGCTACAGGATGTAGTGTGCATACGTCCTGATTACTCTCATTCACTTACTGTCTGATCTGTTTTAAGAAGCCTTTGCTCAGTGACAGCCAGTTCACAAAAGCTCTCCGTGCTACTAAATCATTATTTTTTTATTTCGTTTAAATTTCAGGTCATGTCCTGCCAGGCTCAGGTATAGCTGCCCTATTAACAGAACAAAACAGTCGGTACCACTGGCTGATAAGGGCTGTCTACATGTTCATGAATGATCTTGTTCTAGTGTAGCATTGTTCAGTCTCGTACTCAAAACAACTGAAAATGGTTCATATGAAGTCTCAGAAGTTTCATTTATAGTGTGGCACTCTAACACGTTAAATAAGCTGGTGTTACCCAGAGGTGTAGCTGAGTAAAGCACAAAGCCACAGTGGATATCTAGGTCTTGGTAGTTCCTCATTGACAATCAGAACTGCTTCATTGGTGAGCATTCGTTATGTTAGTCTGTGGACTAACGTGTATCTCTCTTACCATAGCTAGCAGGTCAAAGGAGGGAGGAGGTGAGCTTGATTTCTCTCTCTCTAAGCCTTCTTTTTTCTCAAAACCAAACCATTTCATAGGTAATATTACACTAGCATGCTGTTTATAGTATACTAGATTTACTGTTCTGTCGATAGTGTGTTAAGGCTGCTGGCTTCCCCCTAGGAAGAGATTTCTGGCGTAGAACTTGTACAGGATCCCCAGTGGGGAATGATGGGAGTAGTGTGCAGTCCCTGAAGAGCTGGAGCCAGCCAGAGAGCAAGTGAAGAGATATCCATGCATTTAAAGGCTGCTGCTACTTGGCTCTCTCCAAATCACAGAATCACAGAATAGTCAGGGTTGGAAGGGACCTCTGGAGATCATCTAGTCCAAACCAGGTTTCAGAGCCGGGTCACCTGCAACAGGTTGCACAGGACAGCGTCCAGGCAGGTTTAGAATGTCTCCAGAGTGGGAGACTCCACAACCTCTCTGGGCAGCCTGTGCCAGTGCTCCACTACCCTCAAGGTAAAGAAGTTCCTCTTCATGTTAAAATGGAACTTCCTATGTTCAAGCTTGTGCCCATTACCCCTCGTCCTATCACTGGGCACCACTGAAAAAAGACTGCTCCCATCCCCCTGGCATCCTCCCTTTAAGTATTTGTAAGCATTGATAAGGTCCCCCCTCAGTCGTCTTTCCTCTAGACTAAAGAGACCCAAGTCTCTAAGCCTTTCCTCATATGAGAGGTGTTCTAATCCCCTAATCATCTTCGTAGCCCTATCAGTGGCAGTTGTTCTCAGACGGGAAGTAAATACAAAATCTCTACTGGAATTTAGAAGGTTTTTGTAGTGGCTAGGAGTAGAAAAGCAAGCCAGTGCTGGACTCAGGGCCAGGTCAAACCTAGGAGAGCTGGTGTGTTCCCCAGAACTCAGTGGTTTTGATGTCTAGCTGTAGGCATGTAGTGTGCTGGTGCTGCAGCATCACCTTCATTGCAAGATGGTCTTGATGCTGCAGGTAACTAAGTATGGTGCTCTACTCTTCTCTGCGAGCTGTGCATCTCAGTGGGACATAATGGTAAGGGCCATCTACCTTCCAGTTAGGGCTATCGCAATACCAGGCTCTTTAGCAGAGACTCCAAGCTGGTACACAGTTTCATTAGTGAGTTTAGGCAGTTGCAATACGTGCTGTGCAAGCAGCCCCACGCAGCCAGCTTTCCAGGCTGTGGACCTTTTGAGAGCTGGATAAAACATATGCCAGAAGTTTCTTTGCATACTTGCCATTACAAGTTTGAGACAAGGTAAGTTTAACTCCTTGCCCTGAAGAATGAAAACTTTAGAGATTTAACTAATGTACTAATATCTCTAATCAGGCATACACAAACTTACAGGAAACTAATTTCTTCCTCTCAGAAATCAATAAAAACAGTCCTTTGCAAACCTAGCAATGGCTTATGTTCTAATCTTTTGCCCTTGAAGAAGTCTGTCGCTTCTGGAATACAGGGCAGTGGTGAAACATTTTTTTCCACCCACAGTTAATGCACCTCATAGAATAAACAAGTTGTTAAATATCTTTGCTTTTAATTTTTGATGGCTAAAATAGTCTTGTCCTTGGAATGAAGATTTTGTGCAGTTTTCCCCGCAAACTTGTAACTGCCAAGAGATTAACACGGTGCACGGTACTCTCCTCTCCACACACTCCTCCCATAAAGTTTATCTGTGCAGAACATGAAGTATGAATAGATCATAAGTAAGAACATGTCATCTCCAAGTAATAGTTTTTTGTATTGCTGGCTTTCCCAGTGCTTGAAAGGCCAGAGGATCTTTCTCTTATGCTGGCTGCGAACACAATTTTGGTGAAGGAGTCCCTGTGCAAGGCTTGTCTGGCCTCACCCTTACCAGTGACGGCTGTACTGCATTTGCTGCTAAGATCTGAAGTGAGAGGTTTTGGTGCACACTAAGCATATCCTGTTCTTCTTTTCCAGACCACACGAGCAGAGTTTGATTTGCCAGAGTATTCTGTCCGCCGGCGGTACCAAGACTTCGACTGGTTGAGGAACAAGCTGGAAGAGTCTCAGCCAACACATCTCATTCCCGTAGGTAGTAAGCAAGAATCTCCTGTTAAGGACAGTTCTGCATCTGTCTTCCAAGGGTGATATTTTTCTGATATGTCCCTTTAGATTTAAATGCAGTACTTCATTCTCTTCAGTATTTAGATTTAAATATGGTACTTCATTTTCTTCTAGTGGAGTGGGAAGAGCTTCCCATTTGTGACTGATTATGAAGCTTAGACTTTTCTTGGGTGGCACACCTGAGAGGTGAGCTTTGGTAGTCTCCTGTAGGGGAATATGCACAGTGACTACATTTGTTGTGGCATAAATGGAATACATGTCATCTGTTTGCTCGATTATTACATCTAGATTTCTGAGTGTCTGAGGCTTACAAAAAGCCACACAGGTGCTTCAAGTCCTAGTCTCAGTCAGTTTTCAAGATGGCCTTTTGAGCTGCTTTTAAAGAGAGTATTTTAAAACTATTTGTGCTAACGTTCAATAGCACAGACTTAAAAATCTCAGCCTCTGGCTTGGTAGCCTTCAGTAGGCAGAAGTTTAGCTAATGAGACTAGCTAAACTGCTGCACCCCTTCTTGTCGCTGAAGCTGGCAGTCTGATTACCTTATGTGATATGAAGAGGCTGATACTCATCTTCAGCAGTCTGTTTTTCATGCTGTAGAAGATGTGAAAAGGTAGGAAGCCTGAGAGACCTCCACCATCAGTTCTTTTCAACAAAGAAATTCAAAAAGGCCTGTAGGAGGTGAATTGTCACGAAACAGCAATACTGCTAGAATACCTTAGCTTGCCCATCTGGGATGGGGGGCAAGTTTCTCTGCTCTTCCTCCCTTACCAAGGACTAGGCTGTGTGAAAAGTATTCAGTTAGGCTGTTCCGGGCTAGAGAGCTATTTAAGTCCTTAATTTCTCTGGGACTTGCCTCTAAGTGGAATAATAGCTCGGTCTCTCAAAGATAAGGAATACTTCACAAAATCATGTGACACCACTAACTGGCAGCAAATCTGTTTACTGAGGGGTAGGGAGAAGAGAGAGAGTGAGCTTGCTGGGGTAAGGTGGAGACATGAGATTAATGTGTTAGCTGCCCAGACACTCTTTTCTCCCTCCCTAATCTTGGAACAGCTGGAACTATCGAGGTTAAGCTTCTACAGATTCTTGAGTGTACTAACAGGCTGCCAGTCCTGCCTGGAGGCTGCAAGGCAATAAATAATAGTTTGGTAGCAGAAGGTGAGTCACAGCCAGGGAATCAAGCTGCTTTGCTGTGACCTGGAATTTGTTGCGCACAGAACAGCAAATTTGGCACAAGTAGCTCTAATACTGGACATGAAACTGGCTGCAGAACAAGGCAATCTCTTAAGTGCCTCTCTTCTAGAAAATCTGGAAGCATAAGGATGCACTGCCCTCTTCTATTTGTGCACAAGTTAGCAGTTACAGAATTTCCTATTAATCTTCTCCATGCAGTGGTATAGCGGTGAAATTGCTGAATGCTTTATGTATTTATTGCCTAGAAGTCGATGGGGAATAGAAGCTAAAGGCAGTTTCAGGTGCATTGTGACTCAAGTGCATTCTGAAACGACATTTCAAGTCAATCTAAAAGTTATCTGTATTTGTAACTGGAGATACTGCAATCCCTGGAGGGCTTCTGTCTAACAAAATACTGAAAAGGGGTTGTCTTCCTAATCTCCGTATAGTGACTCTGCCTAAAATCTTCCTGTAAGAAATGCTGTGCCTTCTCAGTGCAGCAAGTCATGACAGACTACACTTACGAGCCTGAACTAAACTGAATATGGGTTCCTTTTCATCTCTTCACTTACTGATTTTTACTTTTTTTTTTCCCAAATGATCTGAGACTTACTCTAATGTATTGTTGCAAACAACAGTAAAAATGCTCTCAGATCTGTCTCTAGACTAGAAAGATAAGCCTAACATGGCCAAGGATCTTGCCTGTGGATGGTGATGTTTGGATAAGTGAAGCCATTTCTGGCTGCAGTGATCTCTGCTCACATGTCACAGCAGGGAAAAGTAGACTATTAAGCTGGAAGACTATAAGGTAGATAAGTAACACACAGTTAAAGCAGGATATCAGTTGCTAGCTGTGTGTACTGATTACTTTGGGTGGCCCTCCAAAGGCTTAAAACGTAAAGGGCTGTAACTACTGCTATAGCTAAACCAGGTCAAATGGCAGAAGTCTCTGTAATAGGGGTGCACCCTTCCGTGGGTCTCAAATGCTCAAACTTTAGTGATTATTCACTGCCAGTTTTCACATGTTTGGTTGAACCAGGGTTCTTTAAACTAGTCCTCCAGCTTGTACTTTTCCTCCTGCATATGGTGCTGAATTGATGACCTCATAGAGTCCCTGCTAAAGTTTACAAAGCAAGGGAAGAGTTTCTTCCTCCCTGAAGACTACTGCAATAAGCATTGTTCTTCTGAAGTCTAATTAGAGTGTACCTTACACTGGTTTAACTGCAGTGACTGACCTGAATGCTAGGCATAATAAGATAAGTCTTAAGTTATAAGAACTAAATATAGTGGTCAAAATGTAGCTGTGTTGCAGCTAAGTCATGCTGGCTGGGTTTTTCTAGGAGGTGCAATCTTCATGTACGTCCTGCATCAGCTAGGGTTGGTGGGAAAGGCGTATACATACAGAGGTGGTTTTTTTTTTTCCTTTGGATTACTTTTGTCACAGATTTCAGGTGACAATGACTCCTTGCAGAGGAGAATTCTGATTCCTGAATTGGGTGAAAATGGCTGTCATTGCTAGCCTAAGAGTAAGCAGATTATCTGGGTGGAGTGTTTCACAAGAATAAAATGCAAACCACAATTTTAAAACTGATACTAATCTCAGAGTCCATGCTGTCCAGAGAGAACAAAAGCGGATCTAGTGGTAGAGCTGAGACTAACCATGCTGAAGCTTAAAGAGTTATCTCCCATCTGAAGCAGTGCTTTGAAGTCTGCAGTCTAAGTGTAAGAGGAGGGACAGCAGAACTAGCAAGTCTGGAGGCAGACTTGGGCTTACATGTTAAGCTGAGCTGCAGAGATGAGCTGGTGGAGTCAAAATAGCAGTGAGATGAAGGAGTAAATATGTCGGCAGACTTTTGTCACTTACACAAATGTGCTCAGGAGTGTCGGCTATGATAGATGACCAAGTATGCAAGTGCTTCAGGAAGGCTCCAGCCTGGACTACTTGACTGTTTGCTATGTCAAGCGGGTTCTTTGCTCAGTGTGGTGCTATCAGCCCTCTGTAGAAGGGCCCTGTCCAGGAGCTCTAAATTATTCAGAAGTGGGGCTGGCAGAAGAGTAAGTAGAATTGTTAAATTTTCTGAGTTTTGTTGGACTGAGCAGCCTTGCTTCAACACTGGGGGTGTGCATGTGCACGCATTGCTGTGGTGAATAGTGTGCAGCTCTGCTGGCATCTCCTTTAGAGCTGGAGCTCGAACATGGATAGCAGTAGGGGGCAGCACCCTGAGCTATGCTAGATGTACTTAGTGTGAGTACTTGTTTGGGCTTTGCTGGTGTGGCTCAGCTGAAACCACTCAGTATCTTTAGGCCAGACCAGCTAAAGGGTAATTCAGAGCAGGGCTTGCCATCCCATCTGATGTGTGGTTCCTGTTAGCAAACATAACACTTCAGTTCCTGCTAAGACTGGAGTTTAATTGCTTTGTATGTTTCCAAATACCAGAAGCAAGTTTTTGGTCGTCTTAATCTTGTGCATTTTGCTTGTCTCTGCCAGCCTCTTCCTGAGAAATTTGTGGTGAAGGGTGTTGTCGATCGCTTTTCTGAAGAATTCGTGGAGACGAGGAGGAAAGCGTTAGACAAATTCTTGAAGAGAATAACCGATCACCCGGTGCTTTCTTTTAATGAGCACTTCAATGTGTTTCTCACAGCCAAGGTAAGCCAGTAACTTCCAAACACAGTCATTGGCAGGGGCAGCAGAACAGGCACCTTTGCGGTCTCTTTTGAAATGAAGGTAAAAAGGCAGTAATAAAACTACACGTACAGGTCAGGACTCCTAAAATACCAGAGTTGTTGGAGACCCTGAATGTTGTGTGTGACAGACCCCTGTGTGTGACAACCGTATGGGTTCCCTTTGCTTGAAGGGAGGGGTGGTTGGCAGATTTACAAATTCAGTTCTTGAGACTTGCTTGTGTTGTATCCCTGTGTCTAGAACATACTCCTCTGATGCAAGAGAGGTTCAGAATTTAGAAAAATGTAGATTTTAAAATCCTCTTTTGGGGAGGAGGGAAGTGGGGGAGAAGGAGAGATCTTGTACAAAAGGTTGCAGATTTCTTGACTTTTTTCTTGTCTGTGTCTTCTGTACTGGTTGCACTTGTTGCCCTCAAAACTAAGCGTGAACACCTCATTTTTGTTTGTTCTCAGTCAACAACTTCATGCTCATCTTCTGCGTGACTCATCCAGCAACAGTGCAATTTTCTTTAGCTGTCTTTTGAACTGTGTTTTAAATAAGACTAGGAGGACTTACATTCATGCTTAGGTTTGACCTGATAAGTGAGAGAGCTGTAAAAGCACGTCTTTCAATGTCACATTATGCTCGCTCACTCAAATGTGACACTTAATTTGAGCTTACTTCAGGCTCATGCTATGCTTGCTGGTAATGTGAGACTCAATCTCCAGTTCCCTTTTATTTCCCCTCCATGGTGAACTTAACCACTGAAATAAGCCAGAAGTGCAGAATTTGTTTAGCACCTTGATAGTTAAACATTAGATAGCTTTGTTCTGCTTTTCAGCTGTCGAAGCATGACGATCAACTTTCTTAGCTGCTTAGCTGTCTTCTCCCACCCCTGTAAAAGGAATGATAAGAGCTTTATCCGCAGCCCCAAGCAGGGCTTGCCTTGAGAATACAGAGCATCCAGGGAACCTGAGGGTAAAGGACACATGTTCTTCGGCTGTCTCTAGTGTTGGAACTTGCTGTGTTGCAGCAGTGAGGTGTCAGTTCAGTGGGCTAGGACTTCAGAATTTAGTTACTGCAGAAAGTCATGAGACCACCTCCTGGTTGAACAAGAGAAACCAGCCTTTCTTCAAGTTCCCTGTTTGGACCAGTAACACACCAGAATGCTTGAGAGAGTGAGTAAATAATTTTGAGTTAAAGGGCCTTTTTCTGATGCCCGCTTGCAGGTAGTGCTTAGGACAGGCAGAAGGCAAGAGTCACTGCATTTAAATACAAACATAATTCAAAATTATAGTAGCTGCTAAGATGTCAGGTTTTCTTAATCAGATTTACGTTTGACTTATATATAAGTACTTGGAAGGAATACTGTAGTACATGTTTTGAAGATGGCTGTTGTATTTTTTTAAAGAACACTTAAGCTTTTAGTCTAGTCTGTAATAACATGTCTTGATTCTTGACCTCTACATGTCTACTTGGTTTGAAAACATCTCTTCCTCAGGCTGCATAGGATAATCTAGTGACAGCTCTTAAGCCTTTTTTGAGATGTTGAATAGGGACCCCTGCTGGAAGGAGTAAAATGCAAAATGGATGGCGTTTTTGCTAACTAAAACCATTTTTTTTTTTCTGATATGCTGTCAAGGTGAAATCCCCTGAAGATTGTAGGTAACCCAACCTTGTTAACATAGGTTGTCTGAATGTTTGTTTATGCAAATGTGAAAAGCGTTGGCAAGGAGGTTTAAGCTTTCTGTGCAGGCAACATGGCTACATCTGACTCAGCCTGAACTGCAATCTGTCTGGCAGAGAAGCTGTGCTAGTCTTCCCATGCTGTGCTTTTTCTGTGTACAGTCTTCCCCTGCCTCCTATCTGACCACACAACTGGTGTGAGGAGTCTGCTGACCAAACAGGCATGCAATATGTAGCTCTGTATTAGGTCATCAGAGCCAGCTGGTGCATTTGCATAATACTGGTATTGTGGGCTATGACTTAAAAGTATGTGTGGATCAATGTCATGATCAGTATTGGTGGAAACAGAGCTGTTAATATCGCTGCTTCCTTGGTGACAGTACAAAAATATGGGAAAGTTTGGCCATATGCGAAGGTGGACCGGTTACTCATTTATAACTTACTTCATACCATTCTCCTGGATAGCTTATCTCCATCTAGAGGTAGTCTTGAAAATGTGCTTAGCTGTACAACTCGTACAAAGTGAGATTTTGTCCAATGCGATGTCACATGTAATCTCTTGCCTTCACAAGATTTGATCTTGACTGGAAAGTATCCTTTACTGTATTAATTTTTCAATGTGCAAGTGAAATATTTCTAAACTCTTGTTTGGTTTTTTTTACCTTCCTAGGATCTTAATGCCTACAAAAAGCAAGGAATGGCATTGCTATCAAAGATGGGGGAGTCTGTCAAATATGTCACAGGAGGCTACAAATTAAGAAGTCGTCCACTGGAGTTTGCAGCCATTGGGGAGTATCTAGACACATTCTCTCTAAAGCTTGGTACCATTGACAGAATAGCACAACGGATTATCAAGGAACAGTTGGGTAAGGACACAAGGTGCTCCATCATAATACTTCAATCTGAGTGCTCTCTATCTTGTTCTGGTTGATGGTGTGACCAAGACAACTTGTCTTAATGATTCTGTCCTGTAATGAGCCACAGACAGAGCAAAATCTAATGCGTCTTGCAGATTTAAAACAGGCCTAAAGCCTAACAGAGAGTATGTTATCTTAGCTCAACTCCTCAAATATTTTTTTAAAGTCATTCTTGTTGTTATACCAACCTGCTTTCTTACTAGACTTATTTTTGGGAAGACTTTTGGGAGGGGTAAAACCTGTAGATTCCATCTGGAAGAATACAGATGAAATTCCTAGACAAAGATAACCTTTACAGACCCATCTTAGCAGACCCAAATTTTACATACATTTAAAAAAAACAACAAACTTTGGTTACTGCACAGATGCAAGTGTCTTTATTGGAAGTTTGTAGGAATGGTCAGTTAAGCAGGGGGCAACTTGGACCTGTCATCTGTGCAGCCATGGAACTCTGTCTATCAAGATGCTAATGCAACACAAGACTTGACTCCTGAGGGAGTTAATGTTTGCCAAGCTTGGTGCATAGTTTGTCCTGTTTGGTGTGAGTGTTTGCAGATCCTTGTGCCTCGCTTTTGTTCTGTTAATCTACTTTTCCATCTGCCTCTTGCAGAATACTTGGTGGAACTACGAGAATATGGCCCTGTTTATTCAACCTGGGGAGGGCTGGAGGTTGAGCTATCAGAGCCACTGGAAGGGGTGTCTGCCTGTATTGGGAACTGCTGCACAGCTCTTGAAGAACTTAGTGAAGACATGACAGAAGACTTCCTGCCTGTGCTTAGGGAATATATATTATACTCGGAGTCGATGAAGGTAAAGAGAGCCCTGTGGCAGAAGACGCTGTCATCGTGTTTGCATGGAATGATATATCAGCGATTTCATTCTTTCTGACCGCGAGAAGTGTTGGTGGTGTGAAAAGTGGGGAAGTAAATAATATATGAGCTAGGAGGATGTTTTCATAATCAAACAAAACTAGGTATGTTTAGTAGCAGGGTACTGCATGGGTAGCATTATCTCACTGCCCTGCTAGTCAATCAAGCTGAGGTCAGTAATGCTAAGGTGCACACAAAGTGTTGAAGAGTTGCTCCTTCACTGGAGTGGCGGTGGTACTCCGTAGGAGACATCCTGTGGCTGCCTCGAATCTTCTCTCTGAATTGTTAGAAAGTCAGTCACGGCTCAGCTCTTCACTCCTGGGTCAGTGTCTGGCCCTGCAGAAAAGGCAGCATTAGCAGCTTCTGTCACTTGTACATAGCAGGGTTGGGTGGCTTATTTTAGAACCACATGTCCAAATGGCAGATACTGCTTCCTCTCTCGTCCTCATACCCTAGGCAGGATGTGTCTGTTGTAAAGTTCTGTTAGGTTCCGCATACCAAGTAACTGCTTAACGATGTTCTGTGACTGTTACTTTCTCTAAGAACTTGGTATCTTACTGCTTGTGCAGAAGTAACAGAAGCTGCAGTTTTTATTCTCTTGAATTTAAGGAGCGTTGGTAGTCAATCTCATTGCTCTGGGAAAAGAATCACTGAGTTAACTGCACTGAAAACTGAAAACAAAGGACTTTAGTTCAGCTGTTAGAGCTTTTCACCATATGCCCATCGTACATTATGTATTAGCAGTCCCTCTGTAGGGTACGAACAGACAAATTCCTTCTGAGGACTATCCGTTTGGAACAACCGTAACAAGGCTATGGTATGCACTTCTTTAGAGATCTAATAGCCTGTTGTAAACCTACAGTCTGAACATGGTAGTCCTTTTCCAGCTTAATCTTAGTCATCCTACGCTTCTCAAACTGAGAATCGAAACACTCATTTGCAGATTCCTTTTCTCAGCTTCAGATAGCTAGTTGTACGGCTCCTGTCTTACGTGGCTGAAGTATCTTGCAGAAGGCTTTGCACTAATTCCCTGAGTATACTCTTTGCTTTTGTAGTCATGGTGTTGACCCTAGTATAAACGAGGTGCATTTTCTTTACAGGACTACTAACACCCAAGTGTTGCTGGAACACCCTGAGCTGTAGCTGGAAGCCTTGGCCCAGGGTGTTCAGATTTATCCGTATTCTGTAGGAAGATGGGTCTGTGTGTACTTACAAATAAACAGAGCATGAGGCTAGGGGTTAAAGCTTTTAGCCCAGAACATCTGGCTTTTGATGCTACAAATGTCACGGCCTACTGGAGATGGCATCTGAAGTAGCAAGCTGAGTTGTGAGAGGCGCTTTTCACAAATGTAGCGGGGGAAGAATTTTTTTAAGCTAAAAAGCAAGAGTTTCTTCAGCTGAAGAGGTACTTCAGGCAGTTAAATACCACTTACCACAGGGAGAGCAGCATTAAAGACTTGCAGCTAGACTACCTGTTGGCTTGGAGACAGCCCCATTCTAAAAGGGCTGTTGGCAGATGATGGCAAAGACACTAAGTGCGGTCTCCAAGCCAACAGGTAGTCTAGCTGCAAGTCTTTAATGCTGCTCTCCCTGTGGTAAGTGGTATTTAACTGCCTGAAGTACCTCTTCAGCTGAAGAAACTCTTGCTTTTTAGCCTAATTTTTAGGCTGTTGACTTGACTTTTAGTGCCCTAACGGATTCACTCTTCCTGTCAGTTATTCTCTGGTAATGGACTGAAAATAATTATTGCATTTGTGTTTTGGAACTGGTTTGATCTAGAAACCACACTTGCGAAATAGCAGTTCATAGCGCATAAGGGTTATGGTCCTTAGTGTCCAGTTTGGGCATCTCATTAGCTTTACTCTGTCTGGAAATCGAGAACAAGAACTACTGCTAGCCAAGGCAGACTGTTCCTATATTCCTTCCCTCCCAAATACCAAAACTTGGAATGTCTCAGGTCATACCAAGTGCAGTTTTCTTATGCTAGAAACTATATATTGCTATTTCTGCAGTAAGCAGCTGCAGAACTGTCTTCCCAGGCTGCCTAAAACCGAGTAAGTAACTGTAAAGGAGGCTACTCTTGGGGTGCAGAAGGCTTTCTGCTGAAAGGGCTGTCTTCTTCACTAGCAGTGCAGTCCTATTCATCAGCTGCTGTGAGGCCTGCTTGTGAAATTAAAGTCGGTTTTGGTCTTTCAGGACATGGTATGTGATGTAAGGTAAGTCTTTAGACACTGGGAGTTCAGTGCAACCTTGATAGCTTTCTCTGTTGCACACTGTGCCTCAGGTATAGGTATAGGAACGTGAATTGTAGAGCAAACTCTAGCTGGGTGACTGTCCTCGGAGTAAGAACTGCTAGGTTATCTTCACTGTTTTGGAGATGAATGTTCACATTAGCGTCTTCAGGAACACTGTTATAACTGAAGGGGCGGCCTGAGGGAGCTGCACGTATGGAGGCAAAGCCCAGTCATTCTGGTTGAAACATACTGGCTGACTCCAGGGGAAGCCCTGTCTCTGGGTTTGAGGGGTTGCAAAAGTGGGGAGGGGCTGGCATTGTGGGCTTGAATTAAAATGTGTGCTGGTCATGTCTAGGAAAGACCTTTTCTAAAATAAAGGCCACGTATGAGATGGCCAGATGGCATCCCAAATCCTGGCGCAGGGAGGCCCTTGTGAGCAAACGTGCGGTACCACATTTTGTGTGGTACGCCGGCGTTCCCCAGGGAGGCAAGTGCAGAGGACGAGCTCCACTCTACATAATTCAGTGCTGATATTAAAACATTACATGAACTCTGTGCTTAACACTGCCAGAAAGGCTTATCGGATGATGTGATCCCCAGTGGTGTGCTTGCATGTTACTTTTAATGCATGTTTAAAGCAAGCACCATGTGAATAGCTGTCTCTTTAAAGGCGTGCAGTAAATAAGGATCCTCGTGTGAGGTCTAGTCGTAGTAGGAGGCTGTGTGGTGTGCAAATGGCATAGGATTGCATTTTGAGAAAGGAGGCTGGTGGCAAACTCCTGAAGCTCCTTCAGAGATATGGGCCAAAGTGAAATGTTTCAGCTAAACACAAAATGGAGAAGGACCAGCCTCACTGAAAGCAAGCTAAGTCTTGCTTGTATAGGGACTAGTGGTTTAGTTCTGTCCCCAAATAACTGCAATGTGATGTGTAGGGGTTTTTTTTGTTTGTTGGGTTTTTTCCATTTTTTTAAAAAATTATTTTTAAAATTTTTTTCCTCTCTAAGTGAGGCCATAACTAGTGTAAGTATTGCATGGGCTGTGGCAAGTCTGGGATACTTGGTACAGAGCTTTTCAGAGGATCTGCTGAAGCATTAATGCATTATTCTCCAACTGAGAAGAGATTGCCTGGATGTGCCAGAGGAAACACTTCCTTTTGCATATGCGGCAAGTGAAAGGGAAGTCAATATTTTTCTCATCACTTACAGGTCAGCCATTAATGGCTACTTAAAGCTGTATTCAGAAGCACATTGTTAATGGTCCACAGTGGATGGACTTGAGCACTTAAGGAGAAATAAGACACCTGCCCCTTGAATCTACTCTGCCGATACCTGTTAATCATTTGCTACTCTGGTACAGATCCAGCATACAGCACCAACTCCAGGCTCCTAAAGGCTGAATGCAATCGCTGGAGGCGGTTGTTTTTCTAAGAAGAAATTTCAGTTGACTCAGGTTCAAGAGGCAATACAAAGTAGAAATACCTGTTAAATCTCTCAGGCTTTTGTTGCATTGGTAACCTCAGTCACTTACGGGCTATTCTACATAGTGCTTAGATTCGTGAAGGAAAAGGAGGGTTGTGGTTTTTCAAGCAAACACGACCAATGGCATACTTGCTTGTGTCTCTTTGGGGACAAAAGGGAGGCTTAAGCAGTTGAAGGTGAATTTTTCCTTTTTGCCCCCTTTTTTTTGCATAAGCCAGTAGCAACTTTGAGGATGGGGTGCTATTCCCATTTATCATGGACTGAGGTTTGTAAGATTATCGATTGCAACGTCTCCTATCCCTACTCTAGAGCAAATGAACTGATGAACTTGCCTTGACTTAAGAGGTGGGAGGGGGAAGATGATGATTAGTAGTTACAGGGTTTGTACATCTTTAATCAGGAAACAGATCTTGGCTAGGCTGGCTCTTGGAGCTCTGAGAACTGCTCTTTTAAACAGATGTTTCTTTAGGCAGCAGTGGACATGACTAGTCCCGCTTTACTAGCCTTGTCTGAAGCGGTTAAAATGATTAATTACCTCCTTTTGTCCTAATGGGGTAATTCCTCCTGGGTGGCAGAAGGGAAGACTTGAAGCATGAACTGGTCAAGTGGGCTGCAAGAGAAATTCAAATTTACAGGTGCCTCAGCAGTAAGCGTTGGCTGACTTCCCTCTGAGCATTTTTAATAATAACTTGGCATCAACTGAGTTATAAAAAATTACTAGTTACTTCCTTGTGAAGACTGAAGTAAGTTGCCCACTCTTGCAGACACAGAACTGCTTATTTTTTAGTAGTATATTCTTAAAAAGACTAATTTCTGTGATGGTTTTTTAAATTATAAGACTGTAGTATAACCTTAGTAGAGTCAATAGCACAATTACAAATAACCTTATGGACATAGTACAAGGTAAGAGTAGTGTCTTTTGCTCTCTATGCTGAGAATACTCTGTCAATGAAATGTTTACTGCTTGTGAAACTCCCTCAGGTGGTTCAGTGCTTTTCACGTAAATTGTGCTTTTCATAACTTTATTTTTTTTAATTAAACCAGCAACCAAACCCCCCAAACTGATCTAAAAGCAAAGCTTACTTTTGTTCTAACATGAGAGTGTAACAGCTTGCTATAAGGGACTTTGAGGATTCTTTGCAAGTGAAAAGGGAGATGTAATAACTTCTGTGGTAGCCTTCCTGTCTCTTTGCCTACGCTGTTGTCTGCTGCTTGAGGATATCAAAAGCCTTGTGCTAGTCCTTGGCAGCTTTGATGCTTTTGTTTATATCCTTTTCATGCTAATAATAGGTGAACTGATTAATTGAAGTTATGTAGGGTTATATGTATGGTTGCATGATAGCTTCTATCTTGCATGCCTCCAGCTTCTCCAGAAGTTGAATTTTATCTGACCCTACCAGCTGCTGGAGAGCATGTGCTCTTTGTTTTTAAAAGTTACTCCCTAAATACTGTAAAATAGGACAAAGCAAGGCTGAAAATCTGACTTCGGACTGAGTTAGCACCTAAACTGCATCACTTTGGAGTTTCTTGCAGGCGGGGGGGGAAGGAACAAGAGGATCCCTCTCACAACTGTCTCTTCTCTTGCCCACAGAATGTGTTGAAGAAGAGAGACCAAGTTCAAGCGGAGTATGAAGCGAAACTGGAAGCAGTAGCCTTGAAAAAAGAAGACCGTCCAAAGGTTAGCACTTCAGACTACTGTACAGAACCAGCTTGCACTTACATTACTTCCTGAGAAGAATGGAGAAACAGAACTTGCTTTGTCTGGGTCTGTCGGCTTCTTTGCAGTATAAGCAATTTCTGGCAGAACAGAAGTTTGTTGTTGGCAAGGCGGTACGAAATAAAGACCTGGGTATGAACATATATAACTTGTCTAGCAACTTCTGTACTACTGATCTCCTGCCATTGAGAGCAAGATGGCTCTGACCCGTGTAACACGTGAACAGCAGCCAGCAATCACTTGGAACGTTTAGTGACATGGACTGTAGCAGCGGTAGTGTCGGCAGCTGGCTGACGTACTGCTAAACCACCAGCAGTCCCTGATGATTTAACAGTACGTCAGCTAGCTGAGTTAAGGTCCTAGCCCTGGCACTGCTGAACTGTATTGCAGGACACCTGTTTTGACCGTCGAAGACTCCCTGTTTTGCCCCTTCTGCTAGGGAGCCCTTCCTGCGGGATGCTGAACAGACACAGCAGCTGTCACTGGGTGACAGGGTTTGGCTGGGTTTCGTGCAGAAGCAAAGCTCTAAACTGGCGTGCTTGTGCTGCCACCTGCTTTCTGCCTGAAGCAATGTGCAAGAGCCCTATCTTAAAATCACTGCAACTTTAACCAGCAGTGACAACAGGTTTTGTTCCCCTCCTCTGCTTGGGGTTTTTTTGGTTTCCCTTCATCTTTGTGTTAACTAATGGATAACTCTCCAGTATTAGGACTACTGTGCAATAATCTTGCAGGAGGTTCACATAATGTCTTTAATCTAAGAAGCTGAAGAGGACAGAGCATAGAACTGCAATCGGGTATTTTTCTGGTCTTGTGTCTGTGTCTCTACAAATAGTGGTGTCTTAGATATTTTGTGGTGCTCTTGTATTTTGGTCTTTCGCCTGCCCCACTACTGGCGGGTGTGGTGTGTACTCTTACTTCCTTAGTGTAGCTTTGTATAAGCAGGTATTCTAACAAGTTGTATGTAGGATAGGGGGAACTAGATCTAGCATATGCAGCAAGCCAGTTGAGGTTTTTTGGCATTTGACTCTATCAAGATCTTGGTGCATTGGAACTGCTGAATTTTGCTAATCTCTCACCTACGAAAAGGCTTTTGCATCTCACCTCTCAGTGGGATTATTGTGTAAAGCACAGCACTTCAATAGCTAAGAATTTTTTGAATACTTACATCTCTTCTCCAGACTATAAGCATATATTTTGACAACTCCTTGTACCTTTTTTCCTTAGATAAGTCTTATGTGTCATTTACAAGGTGAAGTTGAAGAAACTAATAGAACTCCTTGCATGTTGATAAAATTCTAGCTTGGGCTTTTCAGATCCTTTCCACCTGGAGGGAATGTCCTCATCTGTAAGAGTTGGTAGCTCAGAGAAGTGGCTAGCAGCACATCTTCCATTCAGTGAGGTCTGCTGGCTATGACTTGCTGGAAACTAAAAGCAGACAGATGATCATGAGCTGGGTTATGCAGTGAATAGCATTTGTGTTTCTTTTGGCATATTTAGCTGATTTGGCAGAAGTTATGTTAAAAAAAAAAAACCACCCAAAACTTCAGGGGAAAAAAAGGCCTACTTTTGGATCACGAAATAAGGGCCTATCGTTACTTGTTAATCTCTTCCACTGGAGGGCATTCTGGGACTCGCTGTACACATAATCAGATTGGCTTCACAAAGCTCCGTCAGTGTCATTAGGTCGTTCTCACATTGAGCTGATCAGCTTAGAACTCGGTGGCCTATAAATGCAGAAGGCTTGTAGGGCTACTGTAAATGTCTGTCAGCAAGTACTGCTTAGAATGCTGAGGTTTACACTAAAAGCATTGTGTGTGTGTGTGTGGCTTTTTAATACTAGCATAACAGTGTTAGCGTGGAGTCTGCAGCCTTTCTGTTTCTGACAAGTACAGTGGTGAATTGCTTCTTACCCATTTCTGACCCACACTGGAGCTGGTTTTGCAGTAATCCAGCCAATTTAGTGAAGTCCAGGCACTGTTCCCTTTTGGTGAGTTGAAGTCCATTTCTGGTGACCTAATTTATTCTGTCTGCCTCGAGGTTTTGCAGTGTGCTGATCTATGGGAGCATTAAATATGGCAGTGCAGAACTTGAAGTAGAAGGTGACCGTATGTATTTACAGGGGAAAGAAAAAAAAGGCTTGTAACAGTATATGTTCCCAGAGAACTACGAAGGTAAAAATAGCATATACAAGATTAGTTGCCTAATAAATGTTGGATTTGTTGTGTTGTGCTTCAGGACCATTTGTTATTTGGTAATGATGCTGTAGAGGAATTTTTAAAAAGTGGACATGCTTATGGTGCAACTAATGCCATCTGCACTTGACCATGCTAAAGTCTAGATGTGAGGCATACTTTTACTCTGGTCTCTTCAAGAATTATGTGAAGATGAATAGATGTAGGTGCAGAACTTCATATCATATAATGAGGTGACCAGATTCCTGAATATATAGTTTTTTGCTCAGTTCTTGCCTGCATATACATCTCTTCTCAGTTTACATTAACTTACTAAAATAGTGATGGGCCCTTCTGGAGTGTATTGCAGTTTGAGCCAGTTGTCCCTTGGTTTTGGGGTTGGGGGTTTTTTTGAGCTATTCAAGTCAGCTGAGAGCAGCCATCAGTGAGAAAGTAGCAATTTCGCCCGAAGTCCAGTTGTCTTTCTTCTCAGTTCCTACTTGCTAGCTAATATTTAATATCTCCACTGGTAAAAGCAGATAAAAACATCAGCATTGGTGTTTCAACCAATGTTGAACCAATATGTCCAAATTTGATGTTAGAAGTATAAACTCTCTTTTCATTAGCCTTGCACTTGACATAAAGTGCTTAAATGCTGTGAATTAACTTAAAATTTTGTTTGAGCTACCAGGTTGAAACTTCTGTTGTGGGAAGCTGCAGTTTTGGAAGGAAAGGTATTTACACTCCTGAGCAGGACCGGTGCATATGTAGACACTGCATTCGTGGTGCCTGTGGAGACTTAGCTGGAGTTCATTGCCATTGTTCCTTAATTAGAGCATACGTGACCCATTTGCTGACCACTGTGTTGTCCCTGTAGCTCTAAACACATACCGCCCTCTCAGCCTGACCTGCAGGAGAATTGACTGTGAGAAAGAACAGACTTTTTTTTTTGTAGATTCCTCGTGGTTTCAGATCATGGCAGAAGAAGCAGGAAGCTGATGAGTGCTTAGAAACTAACTTAATTGGATTGGGAAATCTTATGTGGTTTTGCTTCCAGACTTCATGTCTCTTTCTCTTGATAGCCTAGCCTTTCCTGTTAAGATAGCAGAGTACTTATAAATGTGACGCAAGGCGTGCTTGCCTTGAGGCGGGGGGAGCATCTTCTAAACCTTCCAGCCACTGGCTTAGTAGTTCTTGTCTAAAGCCTATGAGAGAACTTCATGTCCAAAGTTGTAGCAGAGTGGATTCTGTAGCCAGAAGTATAGTGCCCTGAGAGGGTGGGGGAAGTGTGTAGCTAATGAACCCCCAAGCTGGCTGTAGTGTAAATCCAGTTGTGTGAATAAAAGGGGTACTCAAAAGCCCTTGAGTATGAAGGAGGTGCTTCCTGTGTCTCAAACAGCTTTATTGGAGAACAAATGTGGGACCTTCTTTGAGTATTAGTCAATGGAATACTTCAGTGATCGGCGCGAATCCACATCCTGGAGAAGACCCATAGTTGATGCATTTCTGCTTAAATTGTGCACCTTGCCAAACTGTAAGGTAGTAGTACACCTCTGACATCCTATATTGTTACCTGTGAAAAGCTTCTTATATAGTTTGTTCATCCTCTTCCTTCCTTCATGCCTCTTAAAGAAAAAGGGAATTCCCTGAAAGTATCAAGTATGAGAGGAGCCACTACAAATTTCTTGAAATATTCATCATTCTGCCCTTTGCCTTTGTGCAAGTCACAGATTCCAGAGAAGAAATTCACTTCTCACATTGGTGCTAGAGCTCAGGGTTTTCCTCTTCTGAGGTCATGCATGTCCTTACAGGCTTCCCATCTGTGTGTACCATGCAACACAAGGAGAAGGGAGAGAAAGCTACTAATGGCTTTCTTGCTTGGGGAAACATTTGTAAATTGTTCCTGTAGTTGCCTGGTGGTACACATGATGTTTGTTAAAACATAAGCAAGGAATGCCAACTTCTTTGGCCTAATCTGTGTCTACCTTGGGCTGGGGACTACTGTCTTAATCCATTTATTTAAATCTCTACCTAGGCTTGCAGTAGGCTGTCCTTCAAGATTTCTCCCATTCCTTATGTGTGACTGTGTCCAGTGTTGAACCCTAAGGTCCATGAGACAATCCATGGTGAAATGCTTCTAGTTCTCTTTGCATTATGATCATCAGTGCTTTGCATGCACTTTTTTTTTCAGGCAACCTTAAGCTTAAAAGTGGAAGCTAAAAACTAGAGGCTTAGGAATTTTATTCTGCAGCCATAGTTGATCACTGCTGTTTGTGTACTACGGTCAAGAGATAACACTGAGGTCTTTGGACAAACCTAAATGTTTGTTGTTTCATACACACTAGTGTAAATCAGGAAATGCCAAGTGCAACTGTAAATGGGAAAGAGGAGAGAAAGGTTGCTCTGGAGCTGTAGTTCTCAAACTGCTCAGTTTGAGAACTAGGAACTGAGCCTAGGCACACAGCACTCACACCAAAGGGCTTTCCTCTTCATGTGCCTCTAGCAAGCTCTTCCTCAGTGTGGCTCCATTTCTGGCACAGAGATGGACAAGCAAAACTGCCCACCACCTCAAACAGCAGAGAAAAAATTAAGCAATCGCGTCTCCTCGGTAAGACAGAATCGGGGCTTTTTATCCCTGCAGCCATAACTGAGTTTATTCAGGGTAATGACTGTTACTTACTCTTTCCTCTGTAGCTTTGCTCAGTAAGGATTGAGCTAATTCATCAGTCTAGCAGTCTCAGTGACAGTTTCAATCTTCATTTCTTTTCCTGCAGGTACCCACAGATGTTGAGAAATGTCAAGACCGAGTAGAGTGTTTCAATGCTGACCTGAAAGCGGATATGGAGAGATGGCAGAACAACAAAAGACAAGACTTTAGGCAGCTACTCATGGGGATGGCAGATAAAAACATCCAGTACTACGAGAAGGTATGTGGCACTACTGGAACACTGGCAGGAATAAGAACAGTTCATTTTCCTCTGAGGTAGTGATAATTCTTCAGGAAATCTTCATGCTGCCATGAAGAAAAAAAATCTTGGATACGTAAATCAGTTCTCTAGTGCTGTGGAAGCTGCTCTTTGTCAGCAGCTTAGGGTAATCTGTTGAGTTGCTGGTCATGCTCAAGTGATCTGCATGAGACTAACAGTCTGTTGCATGGCAGCCCTGCGACAGCATTTCATCCTGGATGCTTGCCTGTCTTGCATTCTTGAATTGAACAAATTACTGAGCAGCAGGGGTTGGTATATTAAACACTACTAGGCTTGTGCATGGTGACATACTTAATCATCTTACCTTTTGCTTTTTCCACATATACTTTACAAACTTCTTCCATTGCTAGGTTACCTATCTATGTAATATTATGCACTTCCTTTGCCCCTGCCAATGTCTGTCTTGTCAGTAATTCAAACCCAGTCACACAAACTTCCTTCACCCTGGTCTCTTCTCTCTTCTGAGATTACTGTGGAGGGAGGGATTAAAGACTCCACCGAACATCCAGCAGTGCCCCTACAATTCACAGTTAAATCTGTACATCTTAGTTTTGCTCTCAGCTGCAACAAGGAAGCTCTTTGGTGGGAAAGCGTCTAGTCACTTCAGGATACACAACTAGAAATATCTATTCACCTTCAGGACAATCAGCAAGATTAGAAGGAAGATGCTTGACAGCAGTGACTTGTGGATGTAAGAGCTGGTGATGAGTTTGCCCATTTTCAGTGTTTAATAATATGTATTCCATGGTCTATAAATGTCCAGCTTGACTTCTGGGCTGTCCGTGATTGAAAG
The DNA here is from genome assembly GCA_008711295.1 of Anarhynchus alexandrinus. Lineage (NCBI taxonomy): Eukaryota > Metazoa > Chordata > Aves > Charadriiformes > Charadriidae > Anarhynchus > Anarhynchus alexandrinus. The sequence continues at coordinate 6,167,816 of VUYV01000023.1, forward strand.
ACAGTAATGATACACAGCACAAGAACTGGAGTAAGTACATATCTGGGGAAATGACTCCAAAGCCTGGAGTTACTTTCTAATAACCTAGAAGCTAGATTTCCTTTAATTTTACTGTACCAGGTGCTACCAGTTTGTTGTGCAGTGGAGTCGAGTCCCAGAGGTGTACTGGAGTACACTGTGTCTCTGAACTACCTTCCCTAAATGCATGGGTTTTTCAAATAAGTTTGCTGGAGGTAGTCTATAATAACTGCCATTGTGTCCAGATCAGCCCTCTCCCACGCTCATACCACAAAGATGTAAATTTCTACTAGAAACAGTTTGTCTGCCTAGCTGAAAGCTGTGGTGTTATTCAGTTTGGAAGAATCTATCTTGATATTTGAAAATACTGGGTATTCTGATGATTTTTAATAGCTTGGGACGGCTGATGACTTTGGAAAGCTTTAATTTGTTTTCTTTCTTTGGAAACTGCAGCTGTTCTTTCTGAACGCTTTCTTGCTGTTAGAGATTCTAGTTTTGTGTTGTTTTTTTTCTTTTTCTCCTTCTATAATAATCTATAGAGACCTGGCTAGCCATTCTGAACTTGCATTCTGTTGGTCTGGAAGGGTTGGTCAAAAGTTGCAAGAACTGATGTACAATCCATTTTTTTTTTTTAATCTTCTTTCTTCAGTGCCTTACGGCGTGGGAGTCAATTATACCACTATTGCAAGACAAGCCGGAGACCAAATAAGAAGTACCTTCATGGACAGTCTAGCACTTCTATGCTCAGTACCACTAGACATACTGGAACTGTATGAAGGACTCCTTTTGTCAAGTTAACTGAAATGCCAGCTGCACTTAAGCTGGAACAGACGCTCTGAAAACTATTTGAATTTTTTTTCCTCACTTTCTGTGTTTAAACTGGGGTATGTTTCATCTTTTTGAGTTATCTTGAATGGTTCCTTCTTTATCCTATGGAGTGATTGGGGGTTCATAGTGAAAGTGCACGGGGATCTTGATAAAACTTACCTCTTTAGTCTGGAAGGAACTGATGAGTGGAACACTAAAAAGATGAAAATAAAACTCTACTGCAAGGTGCCAAATGACATCTTTATTACCATTCTGTTTTGTTTGCTAAAAAAAAAAAAAATAATTATTCCTATGATGCAGTACACTCTAACCAATCCTTATCCCTTTTTTTGGGTGGACAGGGAAAGGCTGGAAATTAATATTTTCTGTTTTGCTACTGCCCATATGCTCTCTCTGGATAAAATGGTTTCTGGAGACTTTTCTGTGTGGGAGTTGGGCTGGTCCTAGACAGAACATACCAACACCACCTGCAGGTAGCCTGTGAGGCAAGCATGAACTGTGGTTTTTGTGAGTGTGGCATGCTGTTGGTTCATACTGAGTATCTTTGTTTACCTTGGTGATTATGAAGTAATGTCAGTTGGCTAAAGTGTACTTGTGACTGACTTGGGGATCAAAATCAGCCTAGCTGCAGGAGCGAGTTGAACAGCGGCCTTTCAAGGCTTATGGGAATGGTGGAAGAAAGTGTGAGTCTTCAGTGTATTTCCTCTAAAGCTAGCTCTGGAAGTTGCATGGTAGAATTCTCTTGGTCCATGCTTTAAACATTTTTTTCTGAACTAGAGGCACTTTTGGGCTTGGTCAATTAAGGTGCCTGCTGTAGTAAAGGTAGAACTCATGGTTGGGGTTTTTTTGCAGCAGCAGCCAAAAAGTGTCAAATGCTTGCTTACACCAAGCATCATTGTGTGTGAAACTTGCCTTAAACAAGTTGGTGGGCATAGTAAGTACCCTATCAGCTACACATAGCATTCATACCTGTCTCTGCTGAACCACACGGCAAGTCTTTTAAGACTACTTTTGGTACAGATCTATTTTCTTAGTAGTTTTTATTGGCCTTTAGAAATGTAACTGCTTCTGCAAGTCCCTTTTTTTTCCCCCCCTTTCTCTTGCAGTCCAACCTCAAGTAAACGCCTGCTTGGTGTTAATGGCCTTAGGAATGCTGCCGTGATTCCCAGGGTCCCAGAGTCTTGGTTTAACAGCATGCAGATAAATCCTTCTTAACCATCCTAAGTGTTGAGGTTTGGAGCTAATATCAGTGTAATATTGGGATTTTGGTGAATAAATAACTCTGAGCACTTACTGCTAAACTTGAATCATTACTTGATCTCTGGCAATATTCTTGCAAAGAATCTAAGCAGTAATTGAGTATGTGCAACTTCTATGTTCTCCTGTGTTGACCTACTGGGTAACACTCTGGCTTGGACTTCATTCCTTCATAAACACCAAGTATACCTGAAGCTCCACCTAAAGCTTGGTGGCTTATAGCAGCTGTCAAGATGAGTTACTGCAGCAACGTGGTAGCTGTCAGCCTAATGAGATGATGCTCTCTGGGTGCAAAAGTCAAGTTTAAGATATTTTAAGAGGTCTTCCTTTTTGACTCAGCCTCCGTTGACAGCTCTGTGGTACTAAACAAACTATGCTTTTTGGTTTAAGCTCACAGTTTATCAATGTACAATTATTTGGTGTAAACGAGAACTCTGCTTTAAGGTGCTGTTAGCATCCGGAATGATAAACTACTCTTGTTGTGCAAGGGAAGTGCTTAAGGGGATCATCTTGAAGCAGTAATCAAGTGTTTTCCTCAGTTTTTCCCTTCTAAAATAAGCACTTGCATAACATTCAACAGCAGGACCTTCAGGGTTACAGTCTTCCCTATTTCCCACTAACAGAGATCAACATGCTTTTTTGAGCTGGTTCCTGTGTGGTAAATGGAATTTTGTATTTGACTCTGCAACATCACTGGGAGTCAAGCAAAATGTAATTTGCACTAATATTTGGACAGTCTTCTCTTCACCCTACCAAGAAAAAATGTGCAAGATGAATTGAAAGGGTGGTAGGTGTTTTCCTATAGGTCAGTAGGTTTGGTCTGATGCCTTACAACACCGAGGTCCTGTTCCCTCTTAGTTTTATGTCAAACTGAAGTGGGTGTTCGTTCTGGGGAATTCAGCAATTGACATCACAGCTGCTTATGAGAAGCAGAATGGACAGTGGGGAGTACCAAGTGAAGTTCAGATAAACATGTAACCGTTAAGGCTGGAGCTGTCGAAGATCAGCTTAGATTTTCTTTAATCTGATGCCGCTGATTTTGCAGCATGGTTTTTAAACTAGTCCTCAACCAAAGCATGTTTTGATTTCAGATAAATCTCTTTCTGGCTAAGCTGTTGGAAGGCAGGTGTGTTTTGCAGTTCCCTGTTGGAGTATATGGCTCTGTGACACCTGCAAGTTGATTTGGAGGAGAGGTTGGAACATGTACCTCAGGCTGTGGCCACAAATAGGATTTCTTATATGGTCTGGAACACCAAAACCTCTTAAGCCCCCTACAAGGGAAGCAGAACTTAACATTCAAAAGAGTTGTCATCTGCAAGCATTGCTGCAGTGTAAGAAGGGTATGTAGTGGTGGGTCTCTCAGCTGCTACGGGCTATGCAGGAGTGTCTTTATAAAGAGCTGTTGTAAATCTCTAGTTAACTGTGGGAGAGGCTGTGAGGTGTGGGGAGGATCCTGACTGTGAGCTTTGGGGCAGCAGTGCCCAATGGGAGAACTACAAAATAGTGGAAAACTGAGTGAGGCTTGTAAAGAGAGCGCTTACTTAACTGCTGTTAGTGGGAGGCTGAGATCTGGACTGTTAGTGAAACTCTGACATGTTATCCTGTAATCCTTACAGGGTAGGAGTCTTTCCTTGGATGGCCTGAACCTTAAGTGTGAAAAGTAAAAAGTGTTAGTAAAGGGAAGCAGGAGTAGTGCAGGAGATTGATCTTTGAGTAACTTCTTGAGCATTCAGTCATTTAAGGTCAACCTCTGCACATGCGCTAAAATGACATCAAAAGTGGTTGCACCCTTTCTATGAACCTATGTAACATGTGGGTCCTTCAACAATCCTTGAAGTAGCCCAGTTTTCCTTGTAATCCATAGCCAGACCAAGTTCTTTCTCAGAGGATGCATAATTCACTGCTGTCCTGGTTACTTCTGTGTAATTTCTGGGAGGTTTGTTTCTTCTCCGAACTGGCACCAGCACAATAAAGCAAGCACTGAGATCTTGTTTTCATGCTCGGTAATAAACCGTGCATTGTTCATATGTATCCTTACCAGGTTCTGACTCTTGGCAATAAACAGATGTTGAAACATCATGGCTTTTTCAGGTATCCATTGAAAAATGAAAAGGTAGCCCTAAAGACACGAGTTCTTCTGATGTGAGTTGTATCAAGAATAAACTATGGATTCTTCACTGAAGTCTACTTGGATTTTTGTCACACTGACACTTGTGCTAAGGATAAAGTAGTGGGGTAAGTGGTAGAAAGAAACATCTGCAAAGCATGAGTGGCAGAGATGGTCCTGCAGAGGTGCTGTGAGGTAGCCTTGCAGCAGTGGCTCTGTGTAGCCTGTTTGTGATGCATATTGCTTCAGGTGTCGGTCCTGCATATGCCAAGGTACACAAGAATTCCCTCCTAGCCCACCAGGGACTGTTCAGTGTTTTAACAGGAGCCATGCTTTTGTTAAAACTTGCACAATTTAATTGAGTATGATTAATATTGCAGACTGTTTAAAATCCTGGTGCTGCTAACCACTGGGCAAAATTGCGTAGACTAAACTAGCTCATTAGATGTTCAGCCTTCTTAAATTCTGAAGGTAGAGCAGTCTTTCCCTTGGTATATTAACTTTTACTACAACAACCAATATATAGGGAAAATGGGGCCTTTTTTAAGGTAGGGAACTTGCTACTACTTGTCAGATTTTTTTTTTTTTTTTGTAAAGTAAAACTGGGGATCACAGGAATAAACTAGCCTTCTGGCAGTGTGAATGTTGCATTTTAAACTTTTTGGGAGTGCTGTTTAACCAATTTTACAGAATAAAATGGCAACGCTTAATTCTGTGCTTAGTACTTTGGAGTCTTGCTGGGGTATCTGACTTGTACAAGTACTCAGTAATGAACTGGGCTAGTTTTAAGGTTGCACGGCTAAGGCACAGTACTTACGCAGAAAACAATGCACTTTCCAAAAAGGCGTAAGTAGAACACCCTTATGTAAATCGCTGAAGGCCTAGTCGCTGTCCTAGACTACTCTGAAGGCCTCGGTACTCTATGCTTTGAAGCTAAACCGTTTCCTTAACCCCGCTGCTGGGACGTGTATCCGTACCTTCAGGTCAAGCATCAGGGTTGGGGCCAGTGCCACGTTCCCACTGCGCAGGCAGGCAGGTTGCAGAGGGATAGTCTTACAATAGCAAACAGGCAAAGGGCTTTTCTCTTCAGTATATGAAAATAAAGCAGCACCGTCCTTGTTCTCTCTTCCTCTGTGCCTGCATCCCTCTGTCCCTCCTTCAGGTTTGGAGAGTTGGGCCGTGCGGGTGAAGGCAAGCTGGCTGCGTGCAGAGGTGGGTCTCATCCCCCTCCTTGTAGAAGGTGTCAGTACTGGGGACCAAAACGGTGCTGGCTCATTGCGCAGACTCTTCCGCTTTCAACCTTTTCAACCTCCCCTCACCAGAACTGGAGTCACTGTTCATACCATTAAGAACCAAAATGAAAGCTGTGAAAAGACTTGTCTCTGTGTGAATTAGCTAGTAAACAATGTAAAAAACGGGAAGGAGGCTTTTGTTTCCTGCACTCGACCAAATCTGGCAACTGTGCTCTTGTTCAGACACGCAGGCTATGAAATGTTGTCTTGCCTTCTGGTGCTGGCATGTTTCTATACCCTTTCATATATCTCTGTATAAATATACTTTGTGCATTGTTTACTATGGAACTAGTATTGATGGAGAAAAACACTTTGAGGTAAAACTGTTTGTAATTCTCTATTAGTGTGTACATTTTTTTAAAATGCACCGTTTGTTTACCTCAATTAATTTAATGGAATGGACCAATAAATGTATTAAAAGATGACTCCTTTACCTAGAATATAAAGTTTTGTTTTTTGCAGCCTTTGCCGTTGAAATGATGTGTGCACTTATTTTACTGGGCTGTCACTGTCTTACTGCAGAAGTACCCTTCCCTTAAAGTCTTGTTCTGCTGCTGATTTAACTATAAGTCATCTGTCTGTTGCTGTTGTACATCTGTTATTACTTGAAAGTGAAGCTTGGAGCTGAGGAAAGGTTGCAAGAGTGTGTGCGCATGTGTAAGGGGGAATGGGTGGCAGCAACTTCCTCAGAATACGGGGTAGCATGGTGAGTAACCAACTTCTGCTTGCTGCATCTCCAGCTCGAACTGAAGCGGCCTGATTTGCCTCCGGATTGTTTCAGTTACTGAAGGTCTTTTAACTTCCCTTTACTTAGTGCAGGAGCTTGGAAGCCACTTAATCCTTGTTAATTCAATTAGCATGTAAGTAGACACAATTTAAGCCCTGATCCCTCTGGGGCATGCCAGTCTTCTGAATCATGTTTGGATTTCGCTGGCAACACCTCATGCCAGTCGCTATATTGTATGAGGTGGGGGTTTCACCCAGCATAAAGCTGGGGGTGACAGGGTGACTATTACCTGGCATCAGTATCCCTACACCTCTGTAAAGCCTGTAGGAGTCGTCTGCTGCACTTACCTGTTCTTAACCTGTTACAAGAGGAGTACCATCCTGGTGGTGTGAGTTGAAATGCCGGTATCGGCTCCTGAGTCATAGGTGTCCTCCCGTGAGCTCTCTTAAGGCACTCTCTGGGGACAGTGGGACAATCTCCCAGAAGCCAGGGGCGTGAACATCTGTTCAGGAGTGTTTTATTGTAGGGATTACTAGAAATGTCTTAATCTTACATTATTTTTTTTATGGTGGTGTTTCTGTATTTAGTGGACTTTTACATAACATTGATCAGGTGGGCTGACACATCTTCTGCACCACTCGGAGAGCAAATGTGTCCTGCTGGCAACCACGCACAGGCGACTTGTGGACCTCTGCTTTGTCAGCCAAAGTCACAGAACTGTGCTGAGGTTTCCGAATGAACAGACAAGAAGGAACTAATGGAAAACAGGTCCTCTGCTTTCCCCTTTCACGGTGAATTATGTGTCTAGAAATGCCCTTTTCATTTCTACCCTGTTCTTGTCACTCTGCGCTATTACTAACCAGCCTAGCAGGGAAGCAAAATGCTCTGAAGACTGCTGGTGGGCAATAGCCAATGCATGTGCTCTGCGAGATGATGCACTGCAGAAATAACAAGGCAAACTTCTTTGTCCTGGGTGAGCTCAGTGGCTGAGAGGCTGTGGCACGCTGTGAAGTGGAAACATAAATGAGATGCTTCCTCTAATGATGGTAACTGCGGGGACTAATGGTCGGCAAACTGTCCACTTTGGTAGCTCAGAGAGTTGATGAAGACCAAAAGATGCTTTAGCAGGTACAGCCTCTGTCACTCAGTCAGAATCTGAAGGGAGCCAGTGGTCGAACGTTGTTTGATGGCCACGATGCTGTAAAGAGCAATAAAAATGCAGTTGCGTGAGAGCTAGCAAGCTACTTCATAAAACTACAGTTTGCTTTTTCCCCCACCAGTTCTTTAGCTTAAACTTTGCCGGGGTGTCTGGAGCTGGCTGAGTGCTGATGTGATTCCTCTGGAGGATCTGCCAGCCTCCCTGTAACTTACTCTTGAGTACAAGCAATGACATTGGCATCATTTTTCATCTTTCAGGCTTTAAGTCCTCATCCCTGTGTTTGTGCTGATAATGGTGCTAACTTCTATTTGGAGAACATATTAAAAAGCAGTTGAGTAGTTAGCAGTGACTCGCTGTTAGAACAGCAGGGGTGTGCCTAAGAGACGAGTCACTCTTGTGTCTGGAAAACAAGAGGAAAGCAGAGCCAGGGTAGCGACGGGTATGAAATAGCCTTCCCCACACTCGCAGTCCTGCTGACACCGGCGGTCAGATGCGTTTCATGAGCTCAGAAAGCCTTCGGTGCTCTGGATGAGGCAGAGCTGAAGGAGCTTTCCTTAGAGTTGCTTTTTCTTGCTATCTAAGTGGTAACACTGAAGTCAGTGCACATGGTGCCTTTAGACCTTCCTATTTTTTTTTTTTTTTNCAGCAAAACTTGGCAAGAATTTTGCCTGGGATCAGATGTTAGCCTGTCCAGTCAGTAGCTGCCTTATATCTGAATGAAAATATTGTTGCAGGGATTAAATAGTGATATTATCACAATTCACTTTAATTTTGTACTGGAAGTCGTGCTGTTTCTAGTAATGCAACAAGCTCGAGGGTCTTGGGGAGGGGACAATGGGCAAGGTGAGAATTGGAGGGAGATCCATCAAAAATTTTGGAAGAATAGACAGGGATGCTGTTTCAGCTTTTTCCGAATTAAGCTGGTTTTCTGCCTAAAGCTTGTTCTTGAAATTGTACCTCTCGGTCGCTCTGTATCAGTACAATTGGGCAAATTCACTGGATCAGAAAAGTAGCTGTTTCCTTCACTATGTGGTAATGGTTTCTCTTTGAAAGGAACACCTGAGGGAGACTCAGGTTATTCTTTTCCTATCACAATGAGTAAGTACCCTGTAATGGATTTTTTAAAAAATGTTTTACTTTGTGTAGGCTTATTCCCTCAGTCTACTTACTACTATTTTCGCAATATCAAGCACTAAATTTGTGCAAAGGCTTTATCCCCTGGGATTATCAGCTCTTAAACTCTGCCAGGTATTCCTCCTACAGCAATTCATGTTACATTAAACAAAAAGAAGATTAAAAACATTGGCTAGATCACCTGCAAGTTTAATTCTTTGAATCTCCTTGATATTTGTCAACTCATATCTGCAAAATTTTTGTTTCTTTTTTCAGTTTTTTTTCTTTTTAAATTCCCCCCCCCCCCCNTCCTCCCCCCCCCCCTATCTGTATTGTACACTTTAGACCTAGAATCAAAAAGTATGGAGAAAATACAGCATGTCCTTTTGGTCAAAACCTTTCCTATTCCTTACCTTAAAGGGAGGAGAGTCAGGCAGCCAACTAGAAAAGACAAAACGAAACAGAAGCCGCTGTACCAGTTCAGTGTGTTTTGATAGATTTTGTTGTAGAGCGTGGATGTCACTACTCCCGTGGTGACTAAAGACAACTGCAGCAGGACAAACACTTTACCTGTAAAACAAGAACATAGTTTGGTACTGGGGAGAAAAAAAAAACCTCCCTGCAGAATCCAGGATCACCGCTGCATGGAAGAGCGATGTGGTCATTGCTTCACAAGTGCCAGATGGCATAAGCTTGCACCTACTGCTGTTCTGGACCAGAATTAAATGATTTTTCCTTCTTTTAGGCATAGGACAAAAGACCTGATGAGAAAACTGTCTGTTTAAACAGTCTAGATGTTGAGGCAGCTGCTTGGAAAAGCAGCACTAGACTGGGCAGTAAGTGCTCCTTTCTGTGGGATGTAGCAAGGCCGTCCCGGGCTAACACCTTCAGGACGGCAGAGATTTTAGTCAGGGTCTGCTTCTGCCCTAGGCCAGAAGAGCAGTCCCCTGGGTTAAAATAATACCTGAAATCAGGAGGTGCGTGTGATGTGTGTGATGATTAGGGCGGAGGAAAGGCAGAAACTGAATCCTAGTTGAACCAGGGTTTTTGCTGACATGCACCCTTCTGTTTCTACCATGGTAAACGGGGGAAGGGGAAGCAACCCAGCCCTGCCGGGGTGTGCAAACCGGGAGCGAGGTCAGGGTTGTGTGCGGAGCTTACTGCCCTGGCAGCCCTCTCCAGCCACCCAGCACCAGCGGCCACCACCGAAGGAGACAATGCTCCTACCAGGAGGCGAGGGCTGCTCTGCTGCGTGGTCCTGCTCGAGAGCTGGCCTGCCGCTGTAATCAGGCGCAGCCTGTATGGCTCATGGGGAGGTTAAAAACAACATTACGATTAATAATAGCGATCAATTTGGGGTGTGAGCTGTGCTATTTGTGGCAGGTAGGTGAGTTTGCTACAGAGCACGTTGAGGAGCACGAGCAGTAGGAGTGAACTGGTGACAGAGCGGTGTTGTGTTCATACGGCGGAAGGGAAAAGGATGCAAAGGACGGCTGTGGGAACATGTTTGGAGGAGGCACGAGCAGCCGTGGGCCTGAGGTGCTGTTTGAATGCATGGTCGGTCCTGTCTGTTGTGCCTAAATCCAGCTCATTGAGGTAAAACCGGCAGCCTTCAATACAGTGTTTTAAAATACATATATTTTACTATTTTCTAATACAAACTTTAATAGAAAAGAATTTCTGCTCCTGCTTTCCAAAAAGGGCCAATTTTTATGCAAAGATTATCCTTTGTTAGTTATATCATGGTCTGAGAGGAACAAATTGCCAGGTAAGACCTGGAGACATATTTACAGAGTACAAGTGAAAAAAGATGAAAAAAAAATCCATCCTTCCCAAAACTGGAAGCAAAAGAAGCCAAATATAAACGGTTTTTCTCAGTGCTTCAACCTGTCTTGCTTCTCTTGGTTTTCCCTGGAACACTGTGTTTTGAGCAGTACCTCAGATATTTTCCCTGCCTTTCAGCTGCTCACTGATAGTAGTCTTTTGAAGCATTTGAAATGCTGAAATGCTGAAAATTTTGTGGATAAATGATGACACAACCAAGGAGGAGAAGTTCGGATGTGACAATCTTGTCCAGCAAGTTTCTCTGCTCCTCCCTTCCCATTTGTGGTACTAGCTGTTCTGGTTTTGTTACGCAAAACACAGATTGCAGCAATAATTTACCTTCCTTTTTGTACCTTAGGCTGAATGAAGCGATTTGAGGATTTTTTGGTCAGTAAGGTAACCAAAATACTTACCATAGGATGATCCTTCAACATGCTTGGATAACATGGACCTGATGGTTGGTAAGGGGATGAGGGCAAAGAGCATCACCGCCCGTGCTGCAATGCAAGGAATATGTAGTTATCGTCAATACCTGCTCCTTATCTCCCAACACAACAACCACTGCTTTTGAAGACTACATGTCTCTGGCTTGGGCAGGACCTTTGTTTCACATCTTCTTGTCCATTGAGTACCAGAAAGAAGTACAAATCTTTGGTAGGAATGTAGGTGCTCACTTCATCCAAGTGATGGTGGATAAGCCACTTACTGCTCCCACAAGCAAAGCAGAGGTACTTTCCCCAAACCCGACGTGGTCTCTTGGTCTCAGCCTGAAATTCCAGTGTAGATGAAATATAGCACTGTCCTTTGAGAGAGTGAGGCTGATGATTTGAGTCTAACTGGCAGAGAAAGCACCCCACACTACATGGTCTTGACAGGAACAGTACCTTCGTAACACTATAGCTGTTTCCAATCTCAGTGCTTCTGGCTTGCACTATTTTAGGTTTTCTTTAGTATGGAAACTTTTAGGGAGCTAGAATTACCTTCCTGTCAGCACAACCAACCTCAGTGAAGACTTTGTCCATATCTAGTGTACCCAGGTGTTTCCACAATGTGGGGGATAAGCATCCTTCACACTGTGTAGCAGCATGCATTCACGATGGACTTAATATTAAACAAGCATGTTTTAATTTTATATCTTTTGTTCCCCAGCCCGATTGCCTAAACAAACAAAATCTCTTAAAATTTCACTCAATGTTTGGCTTACTACACAAATATAATATCCTACCCTCTTTCCCTTTAGAATAACTTTCTTTGATTTTCAATTCCTTATTCCCTGTAGGGGCAGACAGAAAAATCACTTCAGGCCATTTCTCTTAGATCTTTTTCTCACTTTCAGAAGCAAAACCTCAAAGCCATACAACACACGATACTCTGTTTGTCAGATGTGAATCGTCCATCTCCCTGCCACAACGGATGCAAAAATGTGGCTCTTGGGTTTTGTTTTTTGTGTTCCTGCGGAGGCTACCTCCTAACAATAAACTTGCCTTTCCTTCTCTGTGGGATGCTGCCCCATCTATTGTTATCTGTGCCTTGGTCATTTATACGTAGTGTAAGATTTGTATGCTACATTCTCATGATATGTTAGTTGCTAAAGCAGCTCCAATGTTTCACTGTTCAGTTTCCCATCGACCACAAATGCCTTAATGTAACAAAAATAAATCACATCTTAAGATGTTTGCTTAATAGGAAACCTTTGCCAATGTGTTTCTGTTGCAGCTTAAACCTTACCTCACGAGTGCTTCCCATTAATGCAGCGATGTGGTCTGACTAGTACAGGTAGCCAGCAACAGCTCCCACTCCCTTGCGGCGTGAGCATTGTTCCCCTCCTCAGATCCTGGCTATGACCAAGTGACGAATTACAAGTCAACCAGCCTTAAACTAAGCCTTGTCAGGAGTGTATGCCTCCTCTGGATATTGTAGGGTGCTGACCATAAGAGTACAAGGTGAGATGTGGGGAGAGGGGAATGATAATGAGGCCCTCCTGGGAATCACTCCTTTGATGGTCTGCTGAGCTCCCTGCTCTGAAACTCATGGTAAAGTAGAGCAAAAGCCCTTCTCCTGGCACTGAAACACCCCAGCCCCTTTCTCAGGGTGCACTCGCTCACGTGAGCGGCCGTTCGACTCACCGATGTAGAACAGGAATGTCCACCGCACGAAGGCCATGATGAGGCTGCCAGCGCTGAAGGATATCACTCCAATCATGATCATGGTAATGTCCCTCAGGTATTTGGAGAACACAAATACCCCTAGGAAGCTGGTGATGAAGATCACGTACCCAGCAGCATTGCCGTGGCCAATCTCTACGGCATTCCAACTCAAAGGCTCCCTGAGCAAGAAGAGCGGGAGTACGTTCATTGCACCAACCACAGCAAGGTCATAGAGGATTGCTGCCACAAACAGCATGATGATGATGAGTTTTGAGGGGGATATAGGAGTGGAGGTGGTGCTCTCTGAAGGTAGGGAACTCTCTGCTGCTGCTGCTTCTTTGTGGGCTGGTAGCTTGCTGCCCACCTCCTCTGCACTCTTGGCTTTGGCTGGGCAGGAAGCTGCTGGCTTAGGGACTGTCAGGACAAAAACGCTGTAGAGGAGGCAGAAAGCATAGCAAGCAATGCTGCAGCTCACCAGCACAGTGCCCTCTCGATAGCGGTCACTGAAACCAACAAATAGGTAGCCAGACGCCATGCTTCCTAGAAAGCCAGCGAGGCCATACACCAGCTCAATAATGATAAGGCGCAGAGACCTCCTGCTCTCGGAAGAGCCCAGGGATCCCAGAGCCATGACACCTGCCCAGAGCGTGGTGAAACCGCCTGTCAGCCCGTTGAAGGCAGCAGCCCCGTACATCACCTCGATCGGCCAGCCCAGCAGGATCAGGAGGAGCAGGAGAGTTTTGGAGCCCAAGTAGCCAAGAAGAGGGAAGCAGATGGGGATCTTCCGATGAATCCTGTCCCCCAGCTTGGACAAGCCATAGGCTGACACCAGTGGGCTCAGGCCCAGGACTAGGTTGTAGATGATATAAAAATTAGAGACAGCCTTCTGCTGAGCATCTTCCAGTGCATGGGAGGGAGCGGTGGTGTTGGTCTGGTTGTAGTAGTTCTTCACCACCAGCAGCAGCGCTGTGTCGTAGAAGGCACTGGCCACTTGAGAACCTGCGACTACCGGCTCAATCCATGTCCTCATTGCTGTCACCCCCACCATGCTGCCGGCAACCACCTCTTCTTGGGAGAGCTGTTTTCAGGGAGATGCACAGGAGGGAACGGCTCTTCAGAAGCTCTGCTCTGGAGGCATGCTTGGAGAGGAGCAGCTGAGGAAAAAACAAAAGGTCATCCAGGCTGCGCAGAGTCAGAGTTGTGCAAGAGATGATCTGGCTGGGAGGATATTTGCACCTCGCCTTGCTACGTATACACACGCACGCACATCCCTGCACTGCTCTGATCTGCTGCTCACGCACAAGAGGCTTTTGTACAGCTGGAGAACGCCCTGCACTCACCGACGGCCGCTGCTCCTCTTCCTGGTGTAGTTGCAACAGAGGTCAGATGACCCAGGGGAATTTTGCTCTCCCAGTTTAGGAAGTGAAAATGCCATGATCAAGTAATTGCTGCAATTTGGGGTGGTGGTTTGTTCTTTGTTTGCTTTATTGTTTGGTTTGGGTTTGGGGTTTTTTTTTTTCCCTTTTGGCATCCTTCACGTGTCAGAGGACTCTCAGTGTGGCTGCGGGTGCAGGGGATGGGTGTGTGCTTTTTTTGTCAGGTAATTTGTGAATTCCCCTTACCACCAGCTCTTTTCCCTTTCATCTACACAAATACATTCTTGGCTTTTTTGGCTCTTACCTGCTCCCACCTGCCCTGTTGCTGCATCGTGCCCCTTATGTCATTGTTGTTTCAATACTGCAGTTGGGAAATTACACCACAAAGAAATTAAAAGGGAAAAAGGCTATTTTTGGTAACCTGCCTCCCACAGCAGCCACTTTGCCTGCTGCGTCCTTTGGCTTTACAACGTGGGAATTTCCAAGAGGAGGAGAAAAGTCCCAATTTATCCAAAGGCACCGGTGACCGCTGTGCCCCAGTACTCAGCCAGCTAAGCTGGAGGCTGGGGTGGGTGAGAGCCCACCTTCAGGGGGTTGTTTTCCAGTCCCAGCTCCTCGGGTCAGTGGCGGTGCCTCTCTGCAGGCGCTGATGCCACACGGAACATCACAGCTTGAAGTCAGCCTCGGATTTTGCCGCTGCCCAAGGGGGTCAAGCGAAGCCACCCGCCGCAAGCAGCTCGGGGACCCTGCGGGGAGGATGGTGTGGCTGGCCGGAGGCACAAGAAGCTCTTGGAGAAGGATATGGCGCAAGCAGGCTGCCAGCTCCAAGGAAGATGCTTGCGGTCCCAGCTGCAGGAAATACTCGGAGGATATTTGGCAGCCTCAAAAATGCTAACTTAAATGAAAATGATCTCATTCTGCACTGGTTTAATGAATCATACCAGGCAGAATAACAATCTGTTCTAGGAAGATTTATGATGATTACTTTAAAAAAGAAATTAATGATTAATTCGCAAGAACAATGTTAAAACCTCCATCTGTTGCACTCTCTATTGGTTCAGGTGACATTTACTCAACGCCTGTGTACTCATGGCTCAAGACTTTCATATTTTCACTCTTAGTTCGGTTGTGCAATAATTTGTGTTTTATATTTCGATTCAAGGAAAAAAAGTCCCAAGAACTAACCAGGAAAGGAGCCGGGAATTGTCTGCTAGAATGATTTGCTGCTAGACAATTTCAATTTCAACAGTTTGTTTTTTGGTCAGGCCAAAAGACTCCTAGCCAGCTGTAAAATATAATGTGGGTTGTTCCAACAGTTGGCTTTTTTGCTCCCCCAGATTTTCTCCAAAAGGTGTCTAGTTTCTTTAGTTTTTATTCAGAAGTGGGACAAATCTTTTTCTCCAAACCCTGGAATGTTTCCAGAGGATGGAAATTCCAGACAGCCTTACTAAAAACCCCAAAGCATCAGCCTGTGAGCAGTTTAAGCAACAAACGCAACCCAAGGAATTGCCATGTTTCTCTTCACCTGGGGAGCCCTGTCTCTCCCACCAGACATTAGAGGGAAAGATAAATGACTTTGTCCCATTCAGACCTCAGTTTGGGACATGAGTTATCCTGGAGTGCAGAGGTACGTTACAGGCACTGTGCTTGAGACACTGCAGATCCGCTCAACTCTTAAATAAGGGACACTTTTCTTGCACACTTTGTTGCATATACAGGCTGCTTGGCTTATTCATCTGACACCCTTGACATTTAAGTGATACTGTGTTATGCTTAATGCTGTTCAGGCCTGGATAGCTAACGAACTTTGCCGTTAGTGATCTCATTAATTACGTATATATTTCCAGGGTATTCTGAGTGTCCATTCACATTAAATATACTTTTTAGAACTGGTTCGTGTGGAAGGGTGTAATTTCACGTCAGTAACTGCAAAACAACGAGTACTAAAGTCAGAGTTTAACCCAGGCAGTAGAATATTTTACACTGCAAAATACTTTTCATGAATACCATATTCACTTGATGCCACAAAGACTTCAAAATGACTATTCTCTAGCATCAGCTTTTCTGTGGGGCCCAGTTCTCATATTACTAATATTTATAGGGACATTTGCATCCACTTTAAAATACGTTTGTGCGGCATAAACACCATTGAGTCTTAAGAGAGCGGCCCGTGACATTTAAGAAAAATGCATCTACAGAATCACTGAGACTAGTCTAAAAGCAAAAATACACTGGTGTAGCCTGCTGGAAAAGGAACATATTGTTTTAGGGCATCCCTCTCTAGCATCGTCTTGTCTGGAGGCCCACTAGAGGCCAGGTCAGCACCATGTTGCAGCAGCTCTTGGACATTCGTCAGTCTGGCCAAATAAAGGTGTGTAATATCTCCCTGTGGCAACGTTATGCATTCCTATGCAGAACCGTGTTTTCTTTTTTTAAACCATTTATGAGAGTTACATAATTTCTTCTTTGTGAAAAGGGTTGTTGTAGGGATTTCAGTGTGCTGGGGCAGCTGGGCTTGGCAGGTACCGGCATTTTGGAGCTTGGTCTTCAGCACTCCTCATCTGAAAAGGTCCTTTTAACATCCAGGACTGCAATCCAAGGTGGGCACGTAAGCCCTTCTCACCTCGCTCGCCTAAGCCTGCTGATGGGATCTGTGATTTACAGTCTCTGGCTGGCAGGACATTTCGCCTCCACGGTGGTAAACCAACTCTGTAACTCCTCCTCCTCCTTGGTACGTGTGGGTCATCCTGACACATGCTGCAGCTTCTTGGTAGTGGCAAGGTGGCGAAACACGACTGGGGTCTGGGAAGTGCCCATGTCTGAGCCCGGATGGAGCTGCGGTCGCGTTGCAGCACGAGAGAGAGGGAGAAGTGGTTGAAAACACTGGGGAGAAGCATCTGTCTTGGTGATGGCCTGTTTTCCTTCGGAAAATGTGTCTTTGCCATAAATGACCGCAGACTGTAATGCCAAGCTGTGCTCATTACCTCTGTGGTTTGGGTGGTTGGCTTCCTCACTGGCTGGCGTTTAACTATATATTGCCCCTGTCCTCACAAGGTGCACGGTTCTACTCGTACAGATGAAGGGGGAGGGGAGGCTGCATGGAAAGCTGGGTGTATGGGGCAGGGGAAACAGCTCCTGGCAGCTGCTGCATCACCACAGGGATGTGGCATCCTGGTCCAGGGCAGTTGTCTCATGGGATCCGCCTATGGTAGATGCTAATGCCTGGATGTAAAAGGCCACCCCACCTTGTTTCAGAGGTTCTGGA
This sequence comes from Anarhynchus alexandrinus, assembly GCA_008711295.1. Classification (NCBI taxonomy): domain Eukaryota; kingdom Metazoa; phylum Chordata; class Aves; order Charadriiformes; family Charadriidae; genus Anarhynchus; species Anarhynchus alexandrinus. The sequence goes on from VUYV01000023.1 coordinate 6,184,929, forward strand.
AAACAACGTCCAGGCTGTTTGGAAACTCATGATGCTGGTGCTAATGTCTGTAGCACAACAGCTGGTAAGTCCACCATTGCTGTAATAAAACGCAGGGCCGTGTCCTTATGGGTGCACCTTGAGGTGTCTCAGACACTGAGACCCCTGGGCCAGCTGTCTGGCATTCAGGAGGCACAGCACCACCAGACATGTTAAGATTGCCTATGGGGATGTCTGCTTTCCTCTGCTGCTCATGGAAGGAAGAGGAAGCCCAGGCCACAGGAAGACTGAGCACATGGCACCTCATTCCCCCACACCTTGAGGCCTCAGCTGTTGCCCCACACGAGCAAAGCCCGGGGCAGTGCAGGCTGCAAAAAAAACTGGAGAATGGATTTGCTCAACGGAGAGACCTCATAGGGTGTACTGGTGTGAAGCACACTGGGGAGGGGTGACCCCATGCCAGGGAAAAGGCTGTCCACCATCCTTCCCTCAGAAGAAGCTGGCACTCCCCACTGCTTTGAGAGCAACACGGTAGGGCAGTGAGGAGCTGGAAACAGCAGCACTAATTTCCTTTGGGACAGACGCTGGCTAACCAAGCAGCTTCAGAAATCTGCATTATCTTGCCTTCACCCCCAGACATCATGTTTTTGTCTATTTTTCCCATTTCAGAGTTTCTTGCTTACCTGGTGGAAGTCTCCTGTGGGATTCTCCCTCTGCTGGAAAGAGAAAACACAGCATCCTCGACACACACTTTTTGCTGACTTGGCTTCTTTTTTCTTTAGCTTGAGGAATTTAGGTGATTAATAGTGCTGACAGCTAACTGTATGCCTTAACATTAATCCTCTCCATGGAAGCAAGAAAAAAAGCTTCTTGCGGTAGCTAGTGCCTGCCTGGTCAGCTGGACCACAGAACAAATCCTGCTGTAGTTCTTAGATAAGCCCCAGATAATCCTGGTGCTAAATGATTTTTTTTGTGTGCACATCCTCTGTTTCATTAATATTCATGTCTTTTTTAAATTGTTGTCAGCATATATGGGTTTGGCATGGAAGCATTGCAAAGTTCAAGAGTGTACAGGCAGCAATGGACTTGAGAAATAGGATGAAATAAACTATCCTAGAACTACAGCTTAAGCAATCTGATGTTGAATAAAGCAAAAGTGGACAGTCTGGAAAAATTAAATAACTATAGCAAAACCATGACTGTTAAAAAATTTCACTACTGAATGAACTAGAGTGAAAAATCTGTAAAAACAGGGTTCAAACTCGAAAACCGCCCTTCCCTTCCCAAGTACTCTCTGAAGCTATTTAGAAGCAATTTTGGTTATCATCTACTTCACATTTCCATTTTTTTATGTAGGTCTAGAAAATTTTATGGCAATAGTGAATGGGTACCGAAAAGCTTAAAAACACGTTCAAGTAATAATAACTTTGAGAAAAGGAACTAAGGGTAAGTAAAAGCTCTGTAGGACTGTGTGAGTAAATTTGACTTGGGATTTATGAGGAACCGTGTGTTAAGTGTGGACACGAATTAGAAGAAGACTATACACAGAGCGTATTGGAAAGGTTAATGTGGCATAATAAAGGAGGGAAAAGAAATAGTAAGCCACCCATCCTTGTGGAGTAAGGGGGGCAAAGAAGAAAAGAAGAGCAAGGGAAAGAAGAGTGCTAATTTTTCTGGGTTGGTAGGACTTCTACTACATAATTCAGCCCTAGCCAGGTACATTTTGAGGGAAGGGGTATGTCTGCATAAGCCTGCAGCTCCATGGAGGTTAGAACAGCAGCTGGCAGAGGAGATCAGGACAGCAGAGAGAAAAGAGATGAATCCACCCCATTTTCCAGGGTGAGAGGTGGAAACAATCAAAAGCATCATAAGTGGTTAAAGATACAGGCTCTGCCTCTTGCTTTGTGTAAGGCATAGTGCTTTTTGAGGAGAGGAGGGAAGGCAAAATATTTCTTTAAATCTTAGTTCTTCTGGAGACACTCTTGCCTGGTAATCCAGCTGTTTTCACCTGACAGATCTCAGGTTAGCCCTCTGCATGACTAAACTCACATTTTGAAGGCAGGTAAAGCAAGAGCTGAAGCCGTCACCTGCAGTAAGCCCCCAGTGATACCCACCCCAGACATCCAGAGCAGGCTGATAGTAACTCGCTCCTCACAGCCTCTCTCTGTTTACTCTGCCGGGTTAGGTCCTGAGCACAGAAATTGGCAAGAAAGATTAACTGTGGTTTTAGTCACTTGGGTATTTACATTTTCCAGGGTATTTTACGCACAGCATCCTGCCAAACATATTCACATTGTTTGTTTAAAAAAAAAACAACCAAGAAACCGCATACACAACCCAAAAGTTGCAGATATTGCAGGACACTCTAGTGATGTTTATGAACCTCACCACCCTCTTGTTCCGTGTGGTAGCTCCTCCAGTGGCGGGTGTTTACTGAACCTCTCCAGCTCAGAAATAAAAAAACCAAAAGAAACTTGACAACAAGATCTCAAACCCTTTCTTTGATTACAGAGCGCTACCTGCCCAGGGCCAGGCATGTCCTCTGTGGACCACTCGCAAGCCCCTCAGCGCAGCTGGTGGTGGCTGCTGAACCCAGCCCAAGGCAGTTTCGGGGTACCAGGTCACACGGCAGTGTGTATCACTGTTTGTCTCACTGCACACACTCCCCAGAGCCGGCTGAGGACTTCCAGGCAACCTGGCATCACGAGGCACTGCGGCAGAGGGATAACCCTGTTTTTAACACGTGCTGCAGCCACACCTGGCTAATTAGCCAGCTTGCAGCATGAGGGTGGGGGCACTTGTTTGGGGCTGGTAGGGTGGAGAAGGCCCTGGGACAGCAGGGAAAGGCACCAGCATCTTCCATGAAGGTGGCTGGAAGGCTACAGGGGACTGTGTCCATACCCGCTTTGCTGCAGGGTACTAGTAGAAAATGGCACTAATGGGGTAATCTTCTTCAGATGAGAAAGCAGAGGTGTGCCTGGGTGGGCAAGCTGCAGCCGCAGTGCTGGAGGAGCCCTCCTTGGAAAGCAGAAAGGGCTGCTGAGGCTCTGCAACCCCATGCAGAGGTGTCACCCCCACTCGACACATGGGGAAGATGTGCCTGGGGCTCCCCAGGACTGCAGCTCTGCATCAGACAAGGTGCCCCAGGAGGAAGCTCCAGTGTCTGGAGAAAGCTCATGTACATAGGGGAGCGCAGGTCTCTTTGCATACTGTTCAGGAGAATTTTAGCTAGCACCCTCCCAGGCAACTAGTGAATGGACAGCCTTGGCAAATTTTGTGTATCCTTAGGACTCTGGTATGTGTACAAAAAGGCACTAATGGGACTAAAATATCACACCTTTTTTCCTTTCTCTGAAGTGTCCCATTGTATCTGCAGGAAATTTTACAGTTGAAGAGGGGTATCGGGTAAAAGGTACCAGGGAAACAAGAAAGGCTGGGCAGCTTTCCAATGTTATTGTTGCTGCTAATTTTTTCCAGGCTGCTATCTTTCAATGTCTACCAAGCATGAATAAATATATACACAATTGTAAATTTCAAGCTGCGTGGCAAGACAGCTGCTGTAACTGGGGTTTGCTATTCCCTTGCCCCTTCATTTCAGCACTCTGGGCTATTCAAAGCTTTGCTGAACTAAGCTTTTGCTTTGATGCCCTGTTGTGTAGTTGCTGAATTGCCCATACTGGTCGAGAGCAGCACCACTTCTTCCCACAATGCCCTCTGCATTTCCTGGTGAGTTCCTCTGAGTAGTTTCATACCTCCTGCTAACTGCACACGGGCAGTGGGGAGACATCTCCCAACTGTTTTACTCATTTCGGCATGGCTTTGCACAGCGCACCTCGGTCACCAGTTGAGTGCCAGTGATGCCCTTGAAAGGAAGACTGCCAGCTGCAGTCACCTCTTGAAGGACTGCTAATGCCTGGTGAGCTTCCAGGTTGTTGCAGGACCAGTGACACTCTTGTTTGCTGAGAATCAACAGGACATGGCTGAGGGCCATGTCAAGTTCATGTGCTTCCCTCCAGAAGACCTCGCTTTTCTTGTTGTGCTGTAGGTGAGGTTGCTTTGCTGCTGCAGAGCTTGGAGCACATGCAGGTGATGTGGGCTCATGACTCTCATTGCCACATGTGGTGCACTTCCACACCACCGCTTTCCAAGGGTCAGTAGCTATTCCAGTTCAACACCTTCAGGGATTTGTTGTTGGATGTCACCTCCAAGATGCCAGCGGGAGCTGGTACCAGCTAACAAGTCATGTCTGGCCATGAGCTTTCAGGCACCCTCTGCAAGGACACATAGCCAGGGCAGCCTAGGGCAAAGTGGGCAGGTGCCTACAGAGTAAACTGAGAGAGTAACCTCACCGACATTTAAAACCACATTGATTTGATACTTCTATACAGGAAGGAACATGAGATTAAGCAAGATTTGAAAAATAAAGCCCTTTGGGGCACTGAAATACTGTTTTGATCCTTTAGTGCTGGGGCATCTTGATAATAAATTCCTTGGAAACATCCTGCAAAGCTTAGACAGACTATATTGACTTATGTTTTAATTTATAAACTCAAAGAGTCTGCATGTCAATAAATTATGGAGCTTATGAGCAATGATATCATTCAGCTATTTCCTGACTCCCCTCAGCTGAAGACTGACTCAGCAAACAGTGGCCAAGGACAGCTGAGCTGAATCTTGACCTGCACCACCATAGTCCAGACCTGGCAGCATGTGAGTACCGTGCTGTAACTGGCAGAGTTTTTTGTCTGGTTTCCAGAGAGCTTTGGTAAATATGCTTTTTGCCATATAGCTTCCATCCCTGCTCAAACATTGTCTGAGCGTGCTTTCAGCTGGCTTCAGAAATGGCTCCCTGCATGAATAATTTCCATCAGCAAGATTTTTCCCCTACTTACCTTTCTGTTTGCCACTGTTTATGCCACTACGCTCTGACCTGCGCTACTTACACCCCTCTCCCTCCATTCCTGCCAGAAATTTTGACTTTCTTTGTACATCAAGTCCCACAACTTGCAATTAACTTTCTCTTTAAAAACAGCCCTCTCCACCCATACAAGCTCAGTCTGCCTTCTCTGCAGCACTCCATGGCTGGAGCTTGGCTCAGTTTTCTTCAAACACAGCGTTAAAGAAACACTGTAATCATGCCCCTTTTGGTATGAGTAATGCAACCAAGAGAAGGTTTTTGTTTCACCCTTTCAAGTCAACCCCACTAACTTAGCCGCGTCATTTTATAGTGCATGAGCACAAGCTCAACCCATGGGCTTCCAGCTGAGTTCAGTGCTCTATAGCCCTCAGAGAACAAGGTCCTTAGAGGTATTTAGGTGTCTAAGTGCTTTGGTACATTTGGATCTGGTCCACTTAAAGTTTATCTCATGGGTCTCGGTTTATCCATCTTCCATGGGGTGCTTTGGCAAAGAAGTGTAAATCCAGTTAAATACCTAAGGAGAGGAAACCAGCCTGAGAGGGACCCTGACTGCAGGCTGATGGGGCCTCGTAGTGGAGGTCAGTCAGGGACCTGTGGCTGGGGGCTTGGTCTGGTTGGTGGTCTTCTCCACCCCATGAGGCTCAGCGGATACAGTGTGAGACGCCCATGCTCATGGGAGCCATCTAAACTTGCTGCCTCAAACCAGCCATGTTTTGGGTGTGGATAACATTGTATGGAGACCAGAAGGGAACAGCAGAGGGCAAGGAGCTGGCAGGGAGCAGGAAAGGGTAATGTTGTGAAAGTCTGGGTCCACCTTGCGCTGGTGTTGTACCCCAAAGCTGTACTACTAGAAGCAAATAAGCCTTACCAGGGAGTGAAGAAGTGCCCTACTTTAGCACCTTCCTTCTTTCACTCCAATTAAGTAGGGTTGAACACTTTCTGCCTCCTCCACGCAATGCGGGGGTGACAAAGCTGCCCAGCAAGTCAATTCCCATTGTGTATCAGGAAACTCCACCTCTCTCCATGGAGATGATGCTTTGCAGAGACCCGAGCTCTTCCCTCCTTTCTAATGAGGGGTTATTAGTTTGCAACACTTTTGAAGCCTTGCAGGAGTGCTGCTAAGTGCTACTTCACCAGGGTTATGTCATTGTCCGTGGTTTTTTGCTAGCATTTTCCTGGCTTCTTGTCTTTCAGTTGCAGCTTATGACTTGATGATCATTTTAACGTAAGGCTGAAAGAGTTCAGCTTTCACAGATGCTACAAGAAGTGCTTGTTGGGGCCGTTTGTACATAAGCATCCTGCCTTACCTGAGCCACAGCCTCTTGCTGTCAGTGTCACCCCAAGGGGGAGTGCATCGCTGTGGTCTGTCAGCTGCAGCCCAACGTGAAACCCTCCTGTCTTCCTGGAACTGTTTGCAGCCTCCTACTCTTCCCCCCTGCCCTCCATACACCTCACCAGCCGCCAACAGTCCCCACAGCAAGACTTCAATGCAGCGCTGCCCCTTCCAAAGACTTTTGTACGCCCGGCCACAGCTCTGCATCAAGCTGCCTCCTGAGGCAACACAGAGTTTGCAGTTGCTCCCAACAAGGGCTGGCTGGGAGGTCTGGTCCACCCCAGAAGCTCGTATGGGAGGAGGCATGCCCAGGGCACTGTGTGTGCATGCCAAGCACAGCAGCATTTTCTGAGGTCCCCATCCCAACTGTCTCCCCCTGCGAAGCTCATGAGATGTGCCATGGCTGTCTTCCTGACCATAAGAGGGCTTGCTGCGTTAGCAACACAGCTGCCATAGTAGTGGGCTTGGCACTGATAGGGCCCTGAGACTGATGCCAAAGCGCCAGTCAGCATGTCCGTCCCAGATATTGGCTGCTCCCAGAAGACATCCCTGGAAATTAAGGTCTCCCCATGGTCAGTGCAATCCACCCTCCAGATGCCACTGCTGCCACACAAATCCCCACCATGCAGCCTTCCCCGCGCAGTTTGCAGTGATGGACAATGTGATAAAGTAGCTTTGCACACTTTTTTCTTCTGTCATCAATTTTTCTTGCCACTGCTGCCATAGTTTGGGTTGGAACAAGGCCCGAAACACTTCCAGCTCCTGGTGGCACACCGCCCTGAATTCACTGCTGAGATGACATGTTCCCAGGACTGAGCAAGGGCTCTCACACTGATGCCACATTTAGTGCTTACTGTAAAAGCTTTCTTCCTGGAGACCCCATAGATAAAGCAGTGGGTTAGGTGGCCAGTTAATCGTGTCTCAGCCAGAGCTAGCAGCAGACACTGAGATCTGGATGGCATTTGGTTTTTTTTTCTGTTGTTGTTTGGGTTTTTCATTTGTTTGTTAGGTTTTTAATTTGGTTTTTCCTCCCTGTGCTATTGCTGATGTGACAGGATAACCCCTGCCCATGTGAAATGCTGCAATGCTGTTCAGTCTTTAACCTGGTGAGAAGTGCAGGGCTGGACTCATGCACTGCTAATAGTTTCCTGGACTGCCTGTCCTAGTCAATTCAATAACTAGAACATAATTGAAAGTAATCTTTGGTGCTCATGTTGACGCTAATATTTGTAGCTCTGTTCCTGCCTAGACCTGTTGCTCCCCTGCTACAGCTTCTGGTGCTCTGGCTTGGTTTTCTTACACTACAGACCCCATTTATGTTTTGGTTTTTTTAATCTTCTGTTCCCACTCACAGCTGAAAACACTGCACTGAATGCTCTCCCTCCTTTTAAAGCAGTTTAATCGAACCTGCATCTGCAGAGGAGATCCTTTGCTTCTCCATTTGCTTTCCCATTTTTCTGGGGCCTCTTAAAGCCACCTACAACTATTAGAGGTGCGATATCCTTACCTTATATTGGACTATGCCAGAAATTATGGATAAAATGGCTCTTTTATAGTCATTAACTACTTATATGGGATAAGTAGTGGGATAATTATATGGGATAAATTGTGGGATAAGTATATGGGATAAACTGGCTCATTTATAGTCCTTAGCTCATATGGGGCTATGCCAGAAATGACGGATAAAATAGTTCTTTTATAGTCCTCAAGTACTTTGTAAAAATACTCTAAAGCATGGTGCATGCCATTTTGGCTACGTAATGGGGTGACAAGGATTTTAAGTGTCCTAAGTGTGTGTTATTAAATAAATACCAACTGCTGGTAACAGCAGCACTCATTACAAGAATTCCCAAGCTGCTGCCACCCACTGGCGTCACTGCAATAGTTTTGCAATGTCTAAATGCTCCCTTGCAAACGTCCAATTTCTCATAAAACCCAAAGGGGAGGTCTAGAAGGAGTTTCCTTTCCCACTGTCTGCCAGTAAGTCCAATACGCTATCCCTCTTAGCACAGAGCAAGGTGAGGCAGAGGAAGACAGAAAGCCTCTTCTGTGTTGAAAAGACAATGACCTCTTTTTCTACATGCACATAGAGACCGGAATGGGTGAATAAGTTATCAGGCTTGTTTTCTAAACTGTTTTCTGACTTCCACTAGTATTTATTAACTGGAATGGAAATCCACATCTACTTTTCTCTCTCGGTATTTCTGATACTGCATGCACAACAGAGAGGAGGGGTCCTGTGATGGAGAGCACTGGCTGAATTGCTGCACGTGTCCCGAGCCAACTCCCACCGAAATCACCGGTGTCCTCCTCCTGCCGTGGGCTGTGGAGCAGGGTTACAATTAAATGTCTGAGTACTCCTGGCACCGCGAGGGACAGAGGCTGGTGTGAACCTGCCCGGTGTCCAACACGTCCCTGCGGCCGGTCTGCAGCTACCATGCGCCCGGTGCCACCGCACCTTCCAGCTCTCGACAGCAAATGTGATGGCAGTGTCCTGCCGGGGCTGAGGATGGGGTCTCTCCTGGTCTATCTGGCCATGAAAAGGGGAGTGAGGGGCTGCAGCAGTGGGCAAGCAGCTGGCTGCTGCAGCTGGGCATGTGAGAAATGGACGACCGGCTGAAATGACGTGCTTTACCGTGCGGGACGGCAGGGGCCCTGCGGGTGTGAAGGAGGCAAGGTAAGAAAGCTCGTGCAGTTCATCACGAAGCAGATATGGTGTCTGCAACCCTCCAGCAGCACGTTAATGGGAAAGAAATACTAAGGGATGCTCTTCTATCTGCAGCTGATACCACTGAGTGGAGAAAAAGACATCTCTCCTGCCTCTAGACAAAAAGACAGAAGCAGAGTCAAGGGGGAGACCGACCACCCTGGGAGGTGGGAGACAAGCCACTATCCTCCAGCTGCGTGCCACTTGTGGGGGTACAGCTTCATGCACAAATGTGAAGAAATGGGCAGCTTTATAGAAACACAACACAGGTTTCTGTTTTAATGAGAAAATAATTATATACTTGCATTGTAGGCCTCACAGTCACTATAAAACAGAAGCAGGGTAACATTTAAGTGGTTAACATACAGAAAGCCAGGTATTGTTGAAACTAGTTGATAAGTCATGACAAGGATGCCGCCTTTTGGTTGCCAAACAAGTCAATGCTACTGTATTTTCCTTCAGATAATGTCATTACGGAGCAAGATGAAGCCCAAACTGGCAGCTTTTAAAACGAATTGTTCAGAAAACCTGCACTGTAACCCCAAAGTGATTATAATCACAAATGCTAATGCTTAACTATTTCTCAATACACAGTTTCATTAAACCAGTCTTTGCCACGGGAAAGGATCTGAGCATTTCTTTTGTGGAGACAAAGTTAACTCTGCAATAGTGCTCTTTTGTTGCATTTGATATAGTTATATATAGATAGATATGTATTACTGGCGTATATTTATAAACACCTAAGCTTGGTAGCATGCAAATGAAAATAACAGAGGCAAGTAAACTGCATCGCACTCGTGCTACCACAGCACTGAATATGTGCTGCTGACTACGAGTGTCCATAATTTCTGGAAGAGAAAAACTCTGCTGGGTGGAAAGCCTGGCTGCCCTGCACTGGTACACGCAAATACTTTTGTCGCAGGGGGTGAAAGCGAATGTTTCTAGCGCAGAGGACTCTTGCCTGGCCTCTCCCCACCACCACATCCTCTTTCTAGGGGAAGAATTTAATTTTCACTTCAAAGACTGAGGGCCGATTGTGGCGGTAAGGGAGGATGTGGCAAAGCATGAAGATATGTCTTGTGATGGGTGATCAATGCCACTGGCTTCCAGTGAGACAGCAGGAGGGAGAAATCAGCCTCCAGGTCAGAGAAAATAAAGATGCAGGTTCCTGGGAAGGGAGCCCAGGGCTGCCCCGGTTTCAGGGAGCAAATATTGGGGGAAACTCTGAAAAGCACTGTTTGGTGCAAGACCACCTCACTGTAAGTTCAGAGGCCGTCTCCTCTGCTCAGGAACCCCCTTTTTCCCAGTCTCACGCTCTCCCCAGGGGTGGAGGGAGCCAGGACTCCTCTTGGTACAGACGCGCAGAGCTCACGGATGCGGCTACATGACGTACGGTCTCACTAGAGTGCTGCATTGGTGGCGTTGCTTTTCCTACAGTCTTATGGTAACGACCCGCCTGCAGACGTGAATCACTGTCGATTGCCATGTCTGAACAGCCGGTCCACTTCATTAGGTATGTAATTCCTTCACAGGCATGGTGCCTCCCCATGCACCTGGGTTCAGAGAGCATCCTTGAGCAGCTTTCTGCCCTTATCACAGTGAACACTCAGTTCAGCGGGGTTTTCTTCTGTTCCACAGCACTTAGGGAGACAACTGACAGAACTGAGTTAACGAGTATATATATATAATTGTATTTGCTACAATTCCCTGAAAATAAGCCTCAAAATGATAGTGTCCATGGACAGAAATCACATGCTGGAGGAACGGAAGGTGGGCGGGAGGGGAATCATTTGGTTGCAAGCTCTGTGTTTGTTTAAGAAAAGCACCAGAAGTATGTTCACAGTATTGGTACTCATTTTAAATGAGCTCACTGTTTCAGGATAAAACAGCACAGCAGGTCATGAAACCAAGGAAAGGCTTAAGGGAGGACCAGTATCCTGGCTGATGATTTTTTAAAAAGATGTCAAAATAATAATTGTTTCTTTATAAAAAAGACAGCATATTTTATATAGAAAAAAGCTCAGTGTCTTTTTTTCTGTCACCTCCCAAACTTGTTGGTTTCTAATCCAGAAATTATGGTTCCCAGTTGTAAAATACTCCTATTGTATTGCTTGCGTGAAAAGAAAGAGTAAACCCGCAGCCTCTATACTACATACAAATACAAAGCACAAGAATAAATACCACATTTCTTTTCCTAATTGTCAGCTTACAAAACTGGTCAATACTTTGCAATTGTGACTCATGCAAATACCATGTTGGGTCAAATTTTAATATCACAAATACTGCATTAACTCAGTGCCTTGTTTTTATATCCCCTTTGAGAAAAAAAAACAAAAGAAATTAGCACTCACCCCTGTAGCTGGTAAACAGCTTTGGAGAAAATAATCAGTACACGCACTGCCATACACTTTCTGGTATGCCAGCCTCATGCACACGCCTGCACTCACACGTGCACACACGCACGCACACACACGCCCACACGCACACACACAGATCCACACTAATCCTTCACTGCTGATCCCAAGCCTAAGCAATAACTAAAGGCTCTATGGTTTGCATGTAGCACTGAAAACACTGGCTGAATGGTAAAAGTAATGTTTTCTTCCCTTGTCTGCTCTTCCTCGCTCACTCCTTCCAACTCATTATGCCCTTTAGCTTTTTTGTTGCCGGGAAACGTGAAGCCTTCCACAAAGCACTCTACTTCAAAGGCTTTTTATGTTGTATAAATATAGTTGAAGACGTAACTATCTTTCTTCTCTATTTCATACCTCTTTCTAGGCCAGAGTCTGGCTTAGTTCAATTATTGCGTCATTTAAAAATTAAATGTCCTTTATTTGTATCCCTTTCCCACTACCTTTCTACTTCAAATTATCCATCTTGATAGATTTTACACATACGCCATTCTTTTCCCTCCCCACCATGAAAAAAATAGTTGTCATCCGCTAAATACAGATTTTCTATTTAGAAACTTTGTTAGGTAAATATGCTCTGAGAACCTGGAGCTCAGGTGATATTGCAAGCATATAGGATCCTAAAGCTAAGGTAATCCATTTGGCTTAGCTCTCATCCCCATCTATTCCACTCCTAAATTGTGATGGCTTGTGTTTGCAACACAAGGGCTGTTTTATGGAGTCTACTGGATTGTACATTTGCAGTAACTGCCTCCCTGTTGGTTTTGGTTTATTATTTTTTTCCTTTTAAACAGATAAATTACTAGAAGGGGGAGCAGAACCCTAAGAAACCCACCCCAATCCCAAACCCAACCCTTCAGTGCCCTCAAAGAAATAGCAACAGAGGGCAATTATTGTGTTTTGTGGCTGGATAAGAGTACGCTGAAGTAACGCTGACGGTCTCGGTGCAGCGGCTGTGGGAGGCGAAGGAACTGCAGGAGTGTCCGACGGGAGCTGTTTGGGGGACGGTGATGCTGGGGGCAAGGCAGGGCTGTCAATTCGTTTAGCGGGAAGCATAAGCGTGAGCCCTGGCCGCAGGCTCCTCCATGCTGACCTCACATCACGCGCCTGCAGCCTCTCCAGTCTGTGGGGACAACCGCCCCTTGTCCCCCCCCCCGATGGCTCCCACCCCCTGCACCCTCCCCACTGCATTATTTCAGAGGCGGGGATGGAGAAAAGGAGAAGGGCGAATTTTCTAGGTGGGGTTTTCCTGTTGTTTTAGGATTGCCAGGAGTTGGATCACTTCTGTGTCTATGTGCATCATTGAGTTTGTTGTGTATTTTAATAAATATTGGACTAAAATGCTGCTGCTTTCGTGGTGGTTTTTTGTGTTTGCCTTTTTTCCTTCCTTTCTCTCTTTTTGGTTTCGGCATGCCTGGTCGCTGTCTTCACGCTGCAGGGTGGTTATTCGTCCTCCTCCCGGTTGGCATAAATGCCGGCTTCCCAGCGCAGCGCCAGAGCGCTCTTCCTGCGGTTCACCCTGGTCGCCTCGAGGACCTGGTCAGGAGAGAAAGGGAAAACATAGCACATCACTCATCTGCCCATGCACCCCATGCCGAGGTGCTCAGCACCGCGTGCCTGGGCAGGCAGGGACCAGCTGGGCCAGTCCTTCCCGCAGGACTCCCAGTGCCACACCTCGTGCAAACCGGGAGGACTCATGCAATGAAGCACTTGGTGATGTGAAGGTGGGAGGGGGACGGCACACAAGAGCAAAGCCACACCATGGGAGGACAGAAGTGGTAGGAGATGTCTGGCAGCATCCAGCTTGCTTCAGGGGAGACCCAGCTGCTCCTTACCAGCCCAGCTGCACATTGCCCCATCCCTGCCTGTGGAAGGCAGAGGACACGGTCTTGGTCCTCTCTCCAGAGGCACCTGCACACCTTCAGTACCAGGAACCAGCAACCAGCCGGTAGCTTCATCCAGAGGCTGCTTTGGAGCTGCAGGTGCAGCCCGGAAAGCGGTCTGCTGCTTATTTCAGCACGGCACCCCTGCAGGCAGAACTAGGCAGCTCTCTCCACATCTTCTCGTGGTCTTTGGCTTGCAGCTAGGCCAACAGGAAAGCCTACACGCTGTGGTCAAAGTGATCTTGGAGTGAAAAATGACTCCATGCATATGGGAAAGGAGATTTACACAAGGAGGAACTGCACAGCCTGTAGAGTCTGGTACAAGATGGGCCCCGATACATGTATATATTTTTCATACACACACACAGAGTCACACGCATACACACATCCATGCACACATATAAAAACATGCACACTGTGTATGTATTATACATATACATACACATGCACACACAGAAACAATTAACTAAAAAAGTAAGAAACAGTTTTAATATGTGTTTTAACAAGGTTAAAAAAAATCAGAGGAAACCAAAAGGTGTTATTGTGATGTGCATCTGATGTACTCCTCGGCAAATAAGTGGTGTTCCTCAGGGGTTGGTACTGGCACTGGTGCTGTTTAACATCTTTGTCAGTGACAGAGACAGTGGGATTGAGTGCCCCCTCAGCAAGTTTGCCAACAACACCAAGCTGTGTGCTGCAGTCAACACACTGGAGGGAAGGAATGCCATCCAGAGGGACCTGGACAGGCTCGAGAGGTGCCAACCTCAGTTCAACAAGGCCAAGTGCAAAGTCCTGCAGCAGGGTCAGGGCAATCCCAAGCACAAATACAGCCTGGGCAGAGAACAGACTGAGAGCAGCCCTGAGGAGAAGGACTTGAGGGTGCTGATGATTGAGAAGATCAACGTGAGCCAGCAATGTGCACTGGCAGCCCAGAAAGTCAACCACATCCTGGGCTGCATCAGAAGAAGTGTGGCCAGCAGGGCGAGAGAGGAGATTCTGCCCCTCTACTCCACTCTGGTGAGACCCCACCTGGAGTACTGCATCCAGCTCTGGGGCTCCCAACAGAAGAAGGACATGGACCGCCTGGAGCAAGTCCAGAGGAGGAACACAAAGATGACCAGAGGGCCGGAGCACCTCTCCTATGAAGACAGGCTGAGAGAGTTGGGGTTGTTCAGCTTGGAGAAGAGAAGGCTCCAGGGAGACCTCATAGCAGCCTTCCAGTACCTAAAGGGGGCCTACAGGAAAGATGGGGAGAGACTCTTGATCAGGGAGTGTAGTGACAGGACGAGGGGTAACGGTTTTAAACTGAAAGAGGCTAGATTTAGATGAGATATTAGGAAGAAATTCTTTATTGTGAGGGTGGTGAGACACTGGCACAGGTTGCCCAGAGAAGTTGTTGAGGCCCCATCCCTGGAGGTGTTCAAGGTCAGGCTGGATGGGGCTTTGAGCAACCTGGCCTAGTGGGAGGTGTCCCTGCCCATGGCAGGGGGGTTGGAACTAGATGATCTTTAAGGTCCCTTCCAACCCAAACCATTCTATGATTCTAAATAATGCATGGTAGTGGGTATTTCCCCCCCGCAGCTCAGTGAGACATAAATGGGTCTGGGACCTTCTTACAGAAGCACATGGCAATGTTATTTTCTGGCCGACACTGACTCACATCTCCATGACTAAACTACAAAGCTACCAATGTCCACTGCCCTCAATGTGTTTGAAATCAGCCCTTCCGGAGAAGTAAAATTTTGAAATGTTTAAACAGTCAGTTAAAAAAAATAATTGTAAAAAAAAAATCCCAACAAATACGTGACTGTTCACTGAACCATCTCTGGTCCCTAATGCTTCCTGCAAGCTGCTCCACACAGTCCTTGATTGCCTAAGAGTAGCTGGCATTTTGAGAAAGGACAATGCTATTTTATTCCTCCGTGTATTAAGTCAGATGCAGTGGGGACTTAAGTCTTGACTGCAATAAAAATAAATAATTGAAGTCTAAAGAAACTCTTCTTTCAGCTTGTAACAAGCTGTGGTTGGAGAAGTACAGCTGTACAGACAATATCGGGAAATCAGCTCTGAACTGCCAGCTGAAATTGACAGCCATAACTTTGCTTATAGGAAGGAGAACACACTTCTGCATTTATGCTAAGATGCAGACCTCCATTCAGGAGCTGAAGTTAGGGTGGAGTTTGGCCAGCTTTAATATTTCTTTGCCCTCCTAGTTTCTTTTGATGATGACTATGAACAAGCCAACGAACTAAAGGCAAAATCCAGCCAACAGAGATGATTTTGAGCTAAAGCTCCACCTGCTTCCCAGCACTGACCAGGGCTACAAAGCTGGTCCAGGTCCACTGGAGGGTTTTTTTTACTGAAATTTTGCCCAAAATCATGCCTCCTCTTTTTGCAGATGTCCTGGTTTGAAGTAAAACAGAACCAATATTCTTTTTAGTAATGTTACTTTTCAGCTTAACTAACAACTCTCTGAAATTAATGGCATATTTCTCAGTCAGTGTCGGCTTCTAGTAGAGATAAAGCTTGATGTTTACAGTGAATACCAAGGCATGGTATGCAGAGAGGCTCTGCTTATACTTATTGCTATAACCCCCAAGGGCAGCTCACTTTGTTATGTGCCCTGTTGGAGGGCTGGAAGCAGAAAAGCGTAGAGGTGTCGCACCTGCAGGGAGGAGCGGACAGGACAGGTGACCCAAAACTGACCAACAGGGTATTCCATCCCATCTGCCTCATGCTCAGTATAAAAGCTGAGGGATCAAAGGGGTCAGCCTCTTTCTTCAATGGCCGGTGTCCAAGGAGGACTCTGTCTGTTTGTCTGCCTTTGATCCTGACCCGTGCGTTCCTGAATCCAGATCCTGTGTTCAGTTCCCGTCTGTTGCTGACTCCAGTCTGGGACTTTCCCTGTGCCTGTCGGTGATGTGATTGTCATCCTGGAAGCTTGATACAGTTGTATATATTATATATATTTCATTATTTTCTTCTTTTGTTGATATTATTATCTTTTCTTCTTATTGTAAATATTTCATTAACGCAGTTTAGTTTCTTTTCAACTCATAATTCTCTCTCTCTCATTTTCCCTCGTCTCCCCTGAAGGGAGATGGTCTCCTTTGTCTGAAGGGGAGAGAGGTCAAAGAGGGTGTCTGTTGTTCGTTTTAGTGCCTAGCCCAGCCCAAACCACAACAGCAGAGCAACCACCAGAAAGGGGGAGCCGGGATGAGCAGTTTCTATTTTACCCAGCAGAGGGCAAATGTGCTCACAAACCTAACAATTCATGGGGAAAAAAAAATAAAAATCGAAATCAGTAAAAGAATACCTTCTGAGACATCAGCCTGTAAGCAGCATACTGGAGACACTCCTGCTGCAGGGCTGAGGACCGGCAGTTTAAACCACATTTGGGATTCTGAGTGCCCAAACCAAGGACAGACAACCCAAACTGAACAATGGATAAGCAAAACTGGGACTGGGTATCAGAGCATCATCTTATTATCTTCTCAGAATAAAATAAAAGACAGTGGCTGCTCCAGGGTTAGCAATGAAGGAGGAGAAAAACCCAGTGACTTTTTTTTTGGATGGCAACAGGCAAATACTGATAGACAGGAGACTATCAAGACCAGTATGGGATGATGATTAAATAAAAATACAGAAAATTACTGTTCTCCCCACTGGAAATTGAAATTTACATGAAAAACCAGCAATGTCAGCATAAATTTCAAACCAAAACTGTCACTGTCACAGAGTGGTGGTATATTTAGATGAGGTCTGCTCAATTTGGCCTGTAGATTTATGTCAGCTGAAAATTAAATGGATTTTACATAATCCACAACAGTTTTCAGTCAGTGTCTTCCTTGCTGGAAATCACAATGTTGTGATGGTCTCTGGTGATGGCCCTTAAATTTTGAAAATTTCTGCTTTGGATCAGTCAGCTCGTCTTTGTCTTAAAAGATGGCAACAAGGTTTCTTCCATTCATCCCCTGCCTGCAAACCTGCCCAGAACCTTGTCTGCTTCTGTAAATGTTGCTCAATGCTCCAAGGAAAACTGTTTCCAGAATTATATCAGAGATACCACGAGGGCATTGAATGTGGACTTAGCCTTTTCAGGAGAAAAAGGAACTGATGTCTGGCTTAGTATTAATAAACAAGCCCTCTAAATAGTAGAGCAGATACTAATAACCTAAAGGTCCTTTAGAACAGTTACTCCAGAATTATTCTTCTAATCTACTGAGAAGAGTGTTTGACCTAAAATAACCCTCGTTTTTACAAGGCTGTGTCAGTTTTACACCCGCTAGAGGAAACAATGGGGTAATTATAGCATGCAACTGGAATGACTGAGTGGAGAATTGGGACTCCTCAATGGAGCATTGAATTCACAGCCCAGGAAGCTGCTTGCCTAAAATAGCAAACGATCTCCATTTTAAAATATTCTTGGCAGATATCAGGGCTGTCCATAGACCCGTCAGGAGTCCGGTGCTCAGAGGCTCTCAACTGGAGGTCGAAGGAAGGAAAGTCTTTTGCTTTTGTTGTTGTGGCTGTTTTGTGGTTCTGCAACACGCCACATTTTGGCCACGTTACAACATACTACCTCAAGGCTTAGTAAGTGATGATGGCCCAGGTCAGCTCAGCAGGTGCACTGCAGTGAGCGACCCAGGCAGGGCCAGGCTTGGCTGGTCAGAGCATCCTGAGGCAGGTGTATATGGAAATGTATATGGATGTATATGGAAAATCAGAAAGATCACGAAGCAGACAGTTCACTCAAGCTAAGGCTGAAGAACTGAGCTGGCTACATCCTAACAGTAAGGCCACATCAGTGAAAAAAGCAATGTTATATAAAATGTCTTACTTGGGAGAGGTGATTTGACTACTAGCTGCAATAGAAGAGGAAGAATTTGGAGAGCAGAAGTAGGTATGAGGGAAAGACAAATGTACCAAGATATGCAGGGCTGTAAAAACTGCTCTTCACCCCTCTTTGCAAAAAATTGATGTGTGGATCTTGTGGTTGCACCTCTGGGGTGTTGCTAAGAATTGCAGTGGGCTCTTTCCTGACAGATTTCGTTTATTTTTGAGGATTTAAAAAGAAAAAGATTGAAACACTATCAGGTGTAAGATTAATTTATCTATGCATCCTAGAGATGGAAATGAACCTGTCCCTAGTTTGCCTCCAACAGATGTAACAACAATTGCTCTCTTACTGGCAACAGGAGAATACAAAGCAAAATACAGATATGCTTTAGTACAAAGCATATTTATCCCCACCACTGAATGAAGCTGACTACTATACAGTACAGGCTAATTTTTATTGAACAGTAGCAGCAAAACTGATGTGGAAGCAACATGATTTTTCTGGAGCTTAATATTTAGTGATTCAAACAAAACCAGAAAATGCAAAGGTCTGGGTGTCCAAAATCTACCAGTACCACGTGGGAAAGCCACTGCACCTCCATGGAGCACACCGTGCAGGGGGATAGAAGCACAAAGGCAGCGAACGGGCTGCCTATTCCTGCAGACGTGAGTGTTCCCACTCAGGAATGACAAACTAAATGCTTTAACATAAAACTGGAACTAGTGAGGGACAAAGAACATCTGTTTCTCCAGTATAAAGGTATTTTCTTTACTGTACCTACTTAACGGTATTCACTGAATACCCCAGACCTCTAGGGAGCACCGTGAGGAACCGGGTACCTGAGGCAAAAATGTGTTTACCTGAAACAAGACAGTAACGGTATTATACTGCTGCTGTTCAGTATTAAAACATAAACTGTGCTCTCTGCCATCAAATCTAGTATGTTGGTTTTCTGTTTTGTAACACAAAAATTTTCAGCAGTAGCCTTTAGTGTTGCGTAAATGTCACCTTACTGCAGCATCTCCTACAGCATTGATTACAGATTGATACTAAGCAAACTCAGGATAATGTCCTGTAAATTTGAAGATACAGATAGTTGTAAGGACAAAAGCAGAAGATTTTGAGGACAAAACCAACCTATATAGGTGCAGGCAGGTAGTTATCTGTGGCCTCTTTAAAACAGCAGGTGGATGTGCTTTTAACGCTGGCTGCGGGAATTTGGAGGTGGTAAAACCACACCAACCACAGGCAGGCTGTGGTTTGCTGCACGTAGCTTAACTTCAGGAGTTAGTGTACCTTACCCGGGCTTTGCTGCTTACTGGAGCAGAGCCACCAGGCCGATTGCATGGAAGCCCCTGCTCCCAGCCGGCACAAACACAGCCAGGTCAGCTCCAGCGCTGCCGATGACTATTAAAACTGAGCCACCTGCCTGCACTGGAGAAGGTTACGGAGCCACAGCTCAGCTCTGGGCTCAGTAGAGAGTAGGGGGGGTATCATGCCCTGAGTCTTGCTGTTCCTTCCGAAAGAACTGCCCAGCTCCAGCTGAAGATTTGCAGTGAGAACCAAATGGTTTCTTCAGCCTGAGATTAACACTGGGGATTAGCCAGGTGGCATACTTTCACCTGCATACAGAATCGCTGTGTCCTACAGCCTTTTTCATCTCTACCCCTCTTTCCATCCATGCACGTTCATTTCCAGCTCGTTTCTCCTTGTGTCATTATCATTTTACAATGCGGACACACAACCTCCCAGCAGAAGGCCAAGGGCTGGCCATGTAGAATCTACACCTGAGCTTCTGCCTCCCACACAACATCAAACGCTCTGATCGCTACTTACCGTTCATAAATCGTAACTCAGATTATTGTGCAGATATTATGGGGGAGAAAAGGCCCAACCTATGTTTAAAACCAGATCTCTGAAAACACACTGTGCTTATACTGATTAACTCTCTATGAATACTCTACTCAAAGATCAATCACTGGCTTGTATCTGTGAGATAAAACACACCCTGAATTATTTAATGAATAGACTTGACTTTGTTTTACTCGCCAGGACAGAAAATGTTCATACACTTGTCTTGAGGTAGCTGGTGTGGTTAAATAAATTATGGAAGACAGAAATAGTGGAAGGTTCACGTTTATGAAAAACAGCTGATATTGGATAAATTAATACCAGTCATTACCACAATCTATTTGTGTCTCTTTGAGAAGTCCAGATTTACACATATGTCTGCACAAAAAATTACAGCAATTGAAATGTCCACATTATTGAGCACCTCCTTCCTACAAACATTGCAAAAGTGTAGTTGGAATCAACTCCCCGCTCTTAAAATTGTTGCATTTGGCAGAGTCCAACTTTGTAGGGATAAGGATGGTACAAGTTATTGCCTTGCTAATATACCAAATGTCACCGTAAATACCCTTTCTTTAGCAGGTCTGTTTATTCTACTCTGAGACCAACACTGATGCTAAGTTGTGGGATTGTGATCAGCCATCACATCACATCACAACACACAGGCACAAGGACAGGTTCACAAAATTCACGAGACTGAGGCCCTGCGCTTGGATCTGACTCTTCTTCCACAGATGAAAGTTTGGTGTGTGGATTCTTTACAGAATACTAGAGGTTTTGATAGTGCTAAATACTCTGTAATCAGATACAAGGGAAAGCCACAGCAGTTTCACTCAGCATCTGAGGACGCTTGGATCCCAGGTTCAGCTTTGCCAGATAAACGGTAACCGGGATTAAGAAGTTCTCATTTCACGCCTCAGGAATGCTCCAGTCCTGGGCAACAGCTCCCATCCCTTTATTACAACCCCTCCCATGCCAGAAATTGTAACTAGAATCCAAGGGTTAGAAAACCAGCCACACAAATATTTGTTGATGAGAGATAAGAAGGAATAACCCACACATGCATTTGCATCCCGGTTTTGATATGAAACAGCACTGGCACACAGCATGAAAATGCAAACTGCAGCAACATGCACTTGGAATCACCATGCAAGAGGAAGCAAAAATAAGTAAGCAGTTGAAAAGTACCTCAGAAGTAACCTTGCTAGACAGTAATTTACAGGTGTACTGGTAGAAAGGGAAAAGACCAGCATTAGTACATCGAACAGGCATGTTATAACTAGGAAACAAGAACAAAATAAAGAAATTGCAAGAACTGGCACATCCCAGAGTACAGGATTTCAAGCAACTTGGTGTCATAAAAAAAAAGTAAGGTTAGTCAGTTTGGTGTTTTTTTTAATGACGTTGCTTGGCCAGTGTCAGTCTTGTTTACCATCAGTGCTTGACCTGTTTTCTTGCTGCTTTTTCTCTTTTTCTCACCTGTTGAAACCTCTACTGTAACACATCCTTTTTTTGAAGAAACTGCCCCCTTGCCTGAGCAGTAAAGTTCTTCCAAGAGCAGATGCATTTGATTTGCCCTGTCTCTGAAAGGCAAAACCTGCAAGCCCCAGCCAGAGTGGCCGTGTTGTTGCCACTGAGGCCAGACATAAAACAGAAGGCGGTGATGTTTAAAGGACAGGTAGGGTAGATGTCCTGCTGAAACCACCCTCCTGCCTTTTGGTGTGTCTTACATAGGGAGAAACTGAAGCTCTATACATCAGTACTGTTGGTGTGCTCAGCGTATTAGGGGGAGTTTCCATGGACATCAAACCTCTCCACAACTCCCTTCAGGAGACTGTGGCTGCTGCTGCCAGATCTGTTCAGCCTCGGATGCCACAGCATCCTGACTGCTCCGGTACCTGAGGAACTCTCTGGTTCCCCTCACTCACACAGAGCGATGCTGAGCCACGTTCAGCTCTCAGAACTTAATGCTCCAAGTAGCAGCTGCCTGTCTGGTTGTCAGTTATGCTCCTTCCCCCGCTATACTGAATAGATTTTTTAAAACAGGCCACTGATGTGCTCTTTTGTTTCATTAGTTACAGAAATCTTTTTCCTGAGCACACGGTCAAATGTCCTCTGCTGACAAATCAAAGCTATTTGTTGTTTAAATAATTATTGCTTAGCCTGGCATGTAGAATATTAGCTCAAACTAACAGTGGTACAAGTGCAGCACTTCTTATTTGAATTATCTTTCCCCTGTCAATGGTGGGAGTTGTTTACAAAAGGAGAGCGGAAAAAGGCAGGGAAGAGAAACAAAAGACTCCTGCTGGTGCAAGGAAGCTCTTCAGGACACTGCCCTCTAATGGGATTTTGGGTGGGCAGCCCCAAGAATGTAAATCTTGTTTGGCTGTATGCAATGGGCTTAGAGAAGAGGAGAATGACTCCAAACCACAACACTGTGTGACTTCGGTGTGCACTGGGGCTCTGTGAATTCACTGCAGCCTTGACAATTTGTCCCAGAAAAGGATCCATCCCACAAATTGTCTGACCGGCACCGGTGCTCTGGCAGTGCATCTTTGGGTGGTCAGTGCCTGGGCAGCTTCAGCAGCAGCAGATGAACTGAGCTGGCACCCAGAGCACATCTCTTCGGTCAAACGCCACCCAGACCAGCACTCCAGTCAGGACATCAGGGCTCACTCCCAACTGCAGAAGGGACTATGCAATCGTGGCCAACCTGCTTTCTAGGGGCCACATGTGCAGCTCTGCAAGCACCTGAGAAGTTGCACTCAGGTGACCGAGCAGAGGGAGTTAGCTCCAATGACATCTCACCTGCCTTTCGTGTGCTACAACACACACGACAAACGGCATGTGACCATTACAGCTGTGGGAGAAGATTTCTGCCACAAGCCACTGTTTCATGGGCTGGGCAAGTCACCTTTGCTCGTCACGGGGGTGGAGGAAAAGCTCAGGGTGAGTACCAAGCTAAGTGTCACCTCTTTAGCACAGCAGCTCCTCTGCCATGCCCAGGTTTCGAGCCACTAGAGTGACAGACACTCACTGCAGAACTCCTGAGGACCAGTTCTGGTTTGCACGGCAGGAGTTTTATGCCCCTCTGTTTTTCAAAGTTCCTCCTGGCTTCTGCAAAGGGCGTGAGGGTGTGACATGTCTCCTGCCCCTGAGTGCCCTCCAGGGAAAGAGATCCTCTGGGGAGATGCCAGAAAACAGCACCCACCGGAGCAGGTGAAGCCACTCCATTTCACTGGGTGCTGTGGGGAGGGAGGAGAAACCAGAGAGTGGCTCCTTCCCAAGACACAGCCCCAAGATGCCGCTGTAAGAACAAGGCATGCTCCTGTGTGCAATCTGGCTTCCTATGTGGCAGCAGGAGCCTGATGGATGACGAGATCTTGTTTTTCAATGGCTTCCGTAGAAGAAAGGACCAAAAAGTTTCTGGTATGCGCTGGAAATTAATCTGTCTCCATTTTGAGTCAGCTCTCCTACTATGTTTTAGTTAACCAGCAGGAATGCAACAGGATCCCTCCACATTGCATTCCTTCTGATTTTAAGCATCTTATGCTACTGTGCAATATTCAGCAGTAATGACTAAGAGCTGCCAGACTAGTGCAGTATTCACGTTACAAACCTTCGGTTACTTCTATACACCTAATGAGACTCTACCCTTAATGAATGTTACTTGAAAGCAGTTTGTTTAGAGCATGAGCTCCTTGGTGCTGGTGTGATCATTCTGACATCTCTGGGAAATGCCTGGAGGACCATGGCTGGTTCAGCAAACACATAACAATGACTATGTCCATGTAAGAAGTTTTATATCACACTTGTATCTCACTACCTTCTGCACTCATTGCCCACAGTAATAATGAGTATGAATACGAAACACCTCGTGCTCTGTTGGGAAACAGGTTGTATAATATATGCACCTGAATTCTGATACTTCCAGCTATGAAATTCATAGCTCTTCTTATTAGTGCCTCCAGTAAAGAATAACTTCATTGGGTTAAATTCTACTATAGTAACGACTGAAATGCAGGCACCCGTTTAAGAAACTGAAATTCTGGCTGACTTTGTGTTTGTGTGGAAGACAGACAACAAATCCAGTGGGAAACAGCATGCTGCCCGCTGAAGGATCCAAGTTAATTTCTGAGACATTGCCAATCCAGCCCTGCAAGGGATGGTTTCTAGGGAAGTTATCCATTTACACTGAATCCTGAACACACTGGGACGGGACTTTGGGAGTCTACAAACACAGGCATGAATACATGCTTGATCCACAAAGTTCAAAGAGCCGCTAAAATAACCCACTGGAGGGTCTTGGTGATGTGTGAATTAACAGAGTCCGCCAATTGCAGGGAAGCTACCCACTGCCCTTACTATTAATTTATTAATTAACTTAATTAATTAAAAAGAATCTTAACATGAGTTGGCTTTAATATTTGCAGTGATGCCCTCTCTTCCTCTCCATTGGCCCTAATCCTTCCCTTTCAAACATACCGGCCCTTACAATGTGTTAAAATCCTTACACACTTGCAAACTTGATCTAAGCAGATTCTTGGGAAATAAATTTTTTTTGTTGTCTGAATGTTGGTTCTCATAAGTCATGATCTCTATCACAGAGCAAAAAGTGAGAAGGACAAGTGCACTTACACTGCTGTCATCCATCCTTTCTCGTCTCTTAGTTTTGTGTGTTTCGTAATCCTCCATGAGGGTCTGCATCAGGTTCTTGGGTCGCTGGGCTCCTGCGGGCTCCTCGGGTGGTGGGTCGGACTGCGAGACGTGGCCTTCTGTGGTAGGGGATGGAGGAGGCTTGATCTTCTCTATCTTTCCTGCAATTACACGAAAAGGAAGGACCCTTTCTAAGCTGAAGAGAACACAAGTTGTTTCCAAAAGACAATAGCAAAAGAAGCATTTTCAGTGGGGTTTGAATGAAGAAACAGTTTGGAATGAAGTCTGTGGAACAATCTGGTAAATCAGTATGGTCATGGGCTTTTAAAACACTCTGTCTTCCTGAAATGCACTACACCAAAACACTACAAAATCTTTTTACAAAACCTAGAAGAATTACCAAATGATACAATGCAAATTTAACCTACCACTATTACTTACAGTAGTATCTGGCTGAATTACCCCCCTTACCTCCTACGTGACACATTTCAGTGATCTGGAATATTTGTAAGATTCTGGAAAACCACAAGATGATTTTTTTTTTTTCTGGCTCAGACAATACAACGCACAGGATACCACCACTATATGCCAGGGACCATGTACCCGATGTCCAAAGAAGGCATCTGGTTAAGTGGTGCTGGCTTTCTCTCTTCTTCCAGTGCTTTTTATCTACTTTGGAGGTGTGAAAGGCTTTGGGTTGGTCCCTGGTGCTACTCTTCCCTGCAGCTGTGTTCCTCAAGTTGCAGAGGGTGCTCCTGGAGGGAGACCTGTGGCAGAGCAGGTTGGGGTCTCTATCCCACACACCCCTCATTCAGACAGGGCCCTTCAGTCTCCTGGTGGGAGGAAAGTCAGAGAGAAGTCAGGTTGCTCTCTGACGGAACCCATTTCACCCAGGGGAGCCTGTTTTAGGCAGAGTAACCCTGCTGAAAAGCCAGGACAGAGCAAGGAGATGAGCAACAAGCTGCAGGATAGCTCAGGGGATGGACAACCCATGCTTCTCCAGGGAGGACAGCAAGTGTTTCTCATCACCAGGTGTTGATCTGGGGTGAGCCACCCACCTTGCCCCGGTGGGAAGAATAAGGACAATGGTAGCAGGTTGTGGGAATAAGATGTGGGGACCCTCAGCTATGACAGGAGAAAGCAGTGCTGAACCAAAATCAGGTTCCTGTTTCCATGGCACATCAGCTCTTTGAAATAAGATGGTTCAATGGATGGGAAAGAAAAAACAGGAGAAAAAACCCCACCCCACAACCCTTACAAATATGTGAACAAACCAGAAGGGTCGTGCAGTTTTTCATGAAACTTCTTGCTGCTACGACAAATGACAACCTTAGCTGCTCCTCCAAAAAGCATCACGACAGTGGTAGCCACTAGAGAGCAGCCTTGAAACCTCCTGTAAGAATCGGCAGGATTTATTCTTGAAGGGAGAAGTGAAACCTGAGCCGACACTGCAGGTCTTTTACAAGAAATCCCTTTGCCGGGCTTGTTTCATTTCTGATCAGTATGGAAACCCCCCAGCATCACCAGTTTCTCGTTACAGGCTTAGCTTAAGCTGGACGGTGCAGGGATGAGGCTGGGAATTCATCCCCCCTAAATCACCCCACCAGAAGCTGGAGGGGGAGTTTCTACGGGCCCAGGTTCTCCTCTGGGTTGCATCAGCACCCGCTCCACAGACAACCAGGAGTTATGCTGCCAAAGCAGGGGACCACGACAGGTCCTGAGCTGCCCAGCTGCACCCACGTGTGACAGGTTTGACAGCCCAGCAGGAAAGAGTAAGAACAACCATCACCTTGCCCATTAGGTCCAGTGGGTAAAAAAGTCTGCTGAAAATAAAAGGCCTGTTAAGGGTCAGATATCTTGCTGTATTACTTCATTCTTACACTTAAAAGTAACTGTCTTGGATGTATGCAAGTAACGCAGAAAGAATCAAGCTTCTCAGATGTCTGCCCAGCTTTTGCTTTCCCCCAGGGATGCAGACACATCACAGGATGCTCAGACCCACAGACAAGCCTCATGCCTGAAAAGTGCTCCTTCCACTCCACTTCCTCTCGGAAACAATGCAAACTGTAGGCTTTGGGGATCTACATTTTAGAAAGGGGATACCTCCAAGCAGATCCATCCTCGCTGGGTGGAAGGCCCACCATTTTCTGTATTGTAGCAGCAACCCTGTAGCAACACACAACTGTTCTGTGCATGTGGGGCAGTGTCACCATGAACAGAGTCACAGATCCCTTTTCACAAATAGAGAAGCCAAGGTAGTAAGGAGATTTAACAGTGGTTTGTTGGTTTGTATCCACAAGAAATTATGCTTATACAACCATTTTCTTTGTGTAAGTTTGAATTCCACTAAAAACTCAGAAATTCACTGCGACACTTGAACTAGTTTTCACAGAGGACTAAGTGTCTCTTTCAAGTTCCTAAAAATTTTGTGAGAACAGGTAGGCAGATGGAAGAGAGGAATCCTACTGGTGCCAACGTGGCAGAAAGGCAAGCAACCAGCACAACCACCAGTGAGGTTGTGGTTAGATGATGGGGTGTCTGAGGCTTCAGGGCTCTCAGAACAACCATAGAAAAACTCCATGAACCTGATGCAGAGCTCCAGTCCAGTGTAGACCTATTCTGCCAGTTCAGATCGTGTTAGAAACGTTGCTGGGTTAATTTTCTTCTGGCAGATTTTAATCCAGATAAGGTACTGTTCTCAGGCAGAAGTCATTCAGCACAAAAGCATCATGAGACATGATGATCACAGGCACTTTCTACTTCTGCAGTCCCATGCCCACACCTGATGCACACAGACACTGCTGGTGGTCCTTGCCCAATCCATGCTGAGTAATAAAGGAACTGTGCTCTGACTCAAACGTAAACACAGTCACACCTGTAGGATACCAGCAGAAACTGCAGCCTGATAGTCAAACTTGCAAGTTAACAGTAACTACCAGCAGTGTAGTCCCCCAAGGTCACCTCTAGAGCTGTCGCAAGATACCGAGTACAGGCTACAGCATCCTAAATCTTTATCTACACATTTACATTTTTCTCCTCTTTCAAAGAGACTCCAAAAAATCTTCTGTGGCTTGAGTGCTGGTGATGGCTCCCTCCACTCTCTGGCTTCAGGGATCTAGTAGGAAGCTCCTGTAATTTGATTTCTCTTAATTTCCTGCCTCTTGTGCTATTTGGGGCAGGCAGGAGCTGCTCCTATGGAGAACACTCTTTCTAAGCCCTGGAGAGGAGAAGGGAAAGCTCAGGGAAGGGGCAGCTGCTGCTGTGTCCCTGTCTGGTGGCTGCAAGACATGGCCTGACACCTCTCAGCAGAATCAAAGACGTGTAAGAGTTGGGGGCTGATTAGCTTCCTCCTAACCAAAACCTCTGCACAACTCCGGGGAGCAAGAGGGGTTGTGATGGTGATTTGTCCACCCTGTGAAGCCTGACGGGTGTCCAAGCACTCACTGCAAGCCAAGGAAAGATGCTCAGCTGATTTGCTGCAATACCAAGATGAAAGAGTGACTGAGGCGAGGCCCTGGGACAAGGACCTGACCCACCCCTAAATAACCAGTAGGTAACAAAAGCCACTGTGTAATGTTAGCTAAGGTACAAAGAAGATGGGAAGAATCAGGATTCACACAAGTAGGAGCAACTATTTTACAGATGCTGGTGGCATTTTTAAGACATCTGCACAGCAGAGAAAACTTTTCAAAATAAGGTATTTCAGCAAGACAGATTGTTTCAGGAGACTAGTCTCTGCTGAAGTCAAGGGATAGTTGAAATATATAAAAAAAGGTCCCTCTGGTAACGTGGAGTCTCATTACCACTCCAGGTGAAAAGTGGGCTTCTTCAGTCTTCTTGAACACCAAGTGAGTAACATGAATATGCAAACACACAAACAAGCCAACATTAAATAAAGAACCTCTGAATGATCTTCTCACTTCATACACATTCTTCACTAGGGCAGGAATAAGAGACCAAATGATGAATTAGCTGGGTTAGTATGCTGTTAAGGCACTCCTGGAGGTGTTCAGGGGATAAGTGATGAGCAGTCCAGAGGAATCCTTGAAGAGAATGATGAACTTTGCTTTTTTCATAATGGTGCTTATGAAAGGGTAAGGAAACAGTATCTTCCATAAACTCAAAGGCTCCATTTCTGCTGTAGCTTGTATCAAAATTCTCATTTTAAAAAAGGGTTCATGCATATGGATTATACCTGATCCTTATCCTTTACATGTATACAGGGCATTAAAAATTTTGAGATGGCCACAAATATTAAAAATATCTTGCCCCAAAGTTTCTGCTTCTCCCCGATTGTACAAAAAGTATCTTCAGGCTGTGGCTGAACCTGAGAAATTTCCTTAGTGCAGGTATTTACTAGTGAAAAATTAAAGTGGAAGATGGTTTTCAGAATGAAGTGGCTTCTCTGACAGAGGCTTGTGTGCCACAGCTGTCACTCAGTAGAAGAAAGAAGATGACAGCACACACACGTCTCTCACCATTTGGAGGGAACAGTTACCTGAAATGTAAAGGTACCTGATGACTTGCATCTCTAATCTGCAACTCCCCCTCTGGGCTTTTGCCATCCACTGAAATTCTCTCATCTAGTTCATCAACTGAGGACAAGAGAAGGTGACTGCTTGGTGGGCAGCTCTCCCAGATGCACATGCAGGTGTGTCTGAGTGCCTGCAGATGAGTGTAGGTAGTGCAACATGCATTCTGCCTCATCTGACAATGCTTTGGTGACAAACACCAAAAAGGCAGATGTGGCAGCTTCAGGAAAGCTTATCCCAGGCATGGCTTCTCATGTTAGGAATTTCCCCATGCCTTGTCATGAGACAGCAAATATTCACAAAGGGCCTCTCTCCAACAGAAAAGCCTTCACTGAACCAAGACCCAAGATTGCTTGAGCCAGGCACTACAGGAAGTTAGACACTAGTTCTTCATAGTCTAAGTACTCATAATAAAAGGAACATGGGAGTTACACTACCAAATATACACTGGATCCTCTTGTGTCACACAGTCATAGAATCATAGAATGGTTTGGGTTGGAAGGGACCTTAAAGATCATCTAGTTCCAACCCCCCTGCCATGGGCAGGGACACCTCCCACTAGACCAGGTTGCTCAAAGCCCCATCCAGCCTGGCCTTAAACACCTCCAGGGATGGGGCAGACACAACTTCTCTGGGCAACCTGTGCCAGTGTCTCACCACCCTCACAATAAAGAATTTCTTCCTAATATCTCATCTAAATCTACCCTCTTACAGTTTAAAACCGTTACCCCTCATCCTATCACTACACTCCCTGATCGTTCCCATCTTTCCTTTAGGCCCCCTTTAGGTACTGGAAGGCTGCTATGAGGTCTCCCTGGAGCCTTTTCTTCTCCAGGTTGAACAACCCCAACTCTCTCAGCCTGTCTTCATAGGAGAGATGCTCCAGCCCTCTGGTCATCTTCCTGGCCCTCCTCAAGACTCAATCCAACAGGTCCATGTCCTTCTTACGTTGGGGCCCCAGAGCTGGATACAGTACTCCAGGTAGGTTCTCACAAGAGTAGACTAGAGGGGCAGAATCATTCTGTTCAAATAAACTATCATCCCCAAGAGGGATAGTATACAACCCACACATTGTAGGAGAAAACCACTGGCTTGCTATGAAGCTGCTCAACACCTCACCAAGTGCAGCGGGTACTGCAGCAAAACAACACGGGAAATGTTCAAATCTAAATACAGCTCTACAAATATTTTGGGATCCACACTGACTCTCCATTTAGCCATGCTCAAGCATTTTTTGGTCTTTCTTGGGTTTCCTCATGCTGGAAACAAAACTTTTTGGGAAAGGAGTTCACATCAGTTCTTCCCTTCACCCTTCCAGGAGTACCCTGGAGAAGGTCTTGTCCTGTGGGCACACAACACATAGTTGTCATTCCACTGAAATTACTCTGTGTCTCACTCCAGTCATCTGAGATGGGTTAAAAGGCTGCTTCGAAGCATCCCAAACAGCTTTAAAGGATCGCTGTTAGCAGTGGAGAAGTTTATTACTAGGAACTATGTTAGCTTGTGCTGGGTGGTTGGCAGACACCAAATTTAGTGTTGCTGTCAGTTGTATGAAAGTTGTAGGTCAGGGTGGCAAAAACAGCCTGTTTGCTATCCAAAGTAATTAGCAGTTACTTCACACATACGCCCACGTGAATTGTGTTAATCTTCCACACTTCAGTCAAAATAGCAGTTCGGTTCACCGCAGTCCTTTTCTGTCGTTTGTGTTTCTGTTATCCACATAACAACAGTTCAAAGCAGTGAAGCGGGGCAGGAGTAACAAGCACCAGGGACCACCAGGAGTCCCAGTAAAGCTACTCTGCCCAGTCCACCACCAAAAAGCAACCTGATAGCTAGGCCATTGCTAATTAAATTAGTTACTGCACATCCTCGAAAGAGTGGTGGTGAGTTTACACTTTCCCACTTAAGGATTAGTAACAGGTTTTTCAATTTTAGACTTGACCCCCTAATCCCTTTCTGCTGAGGTATCCTGATGTTAAGAGAACAGTGCCCATGCTTTCTTTGGTAAAGGCAATTTGGTGACAGAAGTACACCTGTTTCTTCTTCCTCTTCCTCTTCTTACTACTACTATTATTATTTTTCTATGTGAAACTAGATATTCAGATTACAGTATCAGACATGTTCTACAGCATATTCTGTGCCTACCACAAGCAGATTTTCTTTTCTGCTCTGTAATTCACCTCTGTAACTGGCCACAATGAAGCCTTACAGCCGGATTTTGTTGCCTCTGCTGAATCACCTTTTGCCTCCGTTTTTGTAAATATTGAAAAGGTGTTGTAAATATTAAAATAAAAGGAAAGTCGCTGCAATCTTCCAAGGGATTGCATGGTATCCCTTCTCCCTATTTTTAAGGATGCCTGCAATCTTTAACTGCAACACAGCTGGCTAAAGGGACAGCAAGGATGAGATGAGCTGAGGGTACGCACCCTGCAACGCTAAGGGTGCTGAGCTAATTTCTGCCAGCTGAGAGCTCTGCTGAGCACATCCGCTGTTTAGAAAGCACCGAAAGCAGATTTAAGAATGACTTTAGCAATGCTCTTTGTGGTTTTTTTGATCAATGACATCCTTACGTATTGCCACATACTCATCTTTTCCTAGAAATTAATTCTTTGCCTTGTCACCAGCTGCAAATTGCAGTAGCTTGAGTCATTGGCTAATAGATCCCAATTTTCTTTCTTGAACATATGGCAGTTGGACATTTAAAGGAAACTGTCTGGAATGATTCATTATAAGTACAAGTTTATCATTCTCACTAGAATGTAATTTACAACAAACATTTTAACATCAGGCACAAAGTAAATGCCTTGTTGTGTAGAGAAATAAGAATAAGTACACTGTTTTCCCAGATGCTCCATTAAAATAAGCATTAGTGTCAGCAGCCCTTCCAACATCACTTGTGAGTAAAAAGCAACCATGACCAGCCTCATTTCCAGCACTTGCAGCTACAGATGGTGCTGTTTTTGAATGTGGTCACGAGTCCTCCTAGCTGAGGTCTACAGTGCCCTGTCTCTCACTTCTTGTCAGGCGTTGCTCAAAACACCTCAGCTTCTGGAGGCTCCCTATCAAAAACACTGTTCTACAGGAGTAATAACAATAGCACTTCAAACCAATTACCGACATCTGCTACATTTTTTTGGCAAGAAACATGGCTAAAAATCATCTTTGCAGAAGAAACAAAAGCAAGTATTAGCTATCTATGTGCTGCATAACACTCCAAGTTCACAACCAAACTGGGTAATGGACTAAATTCAGACCTTATTCAAGTTTGCCATGACTTTCAAAAGGAAAGGATCACCTTGCACAATTTTTGGAAGCATCACTGACTCAGATTTACACCAGTGGAAATAAGGACAGAATTGAAGTGCTCTGGGTAAAATTAATACTTCTTCACAGTGATCACTGTTAACAGAAACTTCTAAGTACTTGCAAAGCATATGTAGGTCTGTACTTATAAAAATCACTACACAGAAATAAGCCTGGCACGTGTTCCTATTTTTTTAAAAATATTTTTTTATGTTATATTAAGAAGGCATGAGCGCTTGACTTTATTTTTTGAAAAGGGGAAGGAGAAGAGCGATATGCTGTAACTGCTGTGAATGCCACCTCAAGGACCCAGAAGCTGATCAGTCAGAGGAGGACTTCTACTGAATCTATTAAGCATTTTGTTTGTGATGCCTGTTTAATTCAGTAGTAAATGACACCAGCTGAAATACATGGCAACTCACAGCTCTGGAGATCTTTTTACCAGACAAACTTCATTAAGAAGTCCAAGAAATACCTGAGAACAGAAAGCAAAACAGACACACACAAAAAGAAATCTGATGCAAAACTGCAAAACCTGTAAATCCCCACTACGTTTGCACTTCCTTAATGATGTGCAAGAGAACAGAAAGCCTGTTAAAAATGCTTTGTATGTTTGTCTTTCAAACAGCCACACAGCTGCAAAAACTGCTGCTGTCCTTCCTTGTGATGATCCTAAATTTCAGTGGGTGGTCTGAGCAGTGCAGTGATAGACACATCATGCTACAATGTGGATGGGGATGAATAAAGTGCAGGGTTTCTTAATGATGATCAGCAGGGTACGTCAGCTACTTTCGCGCTACATTTGGGAAAAAAACCAAAAACGTCCTCAGGCATGCTTACAGAGAGAAAGTTGGGTTGTCCCACGCTGTCCTCCTGCCTGCAGTTTCCGGGCAGATGAAGTCATGACAACCCTCCCACCCTCTGCAAAAATGATGTATTCACTCAAAAATGACATAAAACCAAATCTGACCTGACCCCACAGTCACATTTCACTTCCACTCTGACGCTTTGGGCTCTTACCTGGTGCGGTTTTGTAAGACACGGTTCTGGTGGGCATGGGTGGTGCGCTTTTCATAATAGGGCTCGATGCCACCTGCAGACCTTGGCGCTGCCTCTTCAGCTCCTCTTCTCGCTCCTGGGCAGCTCTGATCTCTTCTTCTATCATTGACAAAGTCCGCTGCTTCCTCGACCGTAACTTGAAAGGGCCCACAGTCACTTCAGGCTCCTGTGTGGCCAGGATGGAGGCGGTGCTCCTCAACTCAGCTGCCTCTGAATACTTGCTGAAATAGCTGACTTCATGCCTATTTTCCTCCACAAGGAACGGCTGGCTGGCTGAGTACACGGGCGACTGCTGCAAACTCTTCCCTTCCCTGAGTCCTGAGTCTTCCTCTTTTGAAGTCTTTGGTATGGTGTCCCTTTTTTCTTGAACAGGTGAAGACACCTGCGGTGGCTCAAACATTGGGTTCTGTTGCTCCTTGGAGGCTGGAGCTGGCCCAGTGGTGGCTGGCTGCTCTTTGACGGAGATCTCCTTCTCTGCTGGGATTCCTTCTTCCTTGTAGTTTGCTTTATCCGCCTGCTCGGCTATGGCTTGTTGGATGGCGTTTTGAACCAGCAGACCAGCGTGGTACTCCAGCTGATCATCAATCAGCATGGAGTCTGCCAATGCTGGGGAGGGTGAGTCACAGCTCAGGTCGCTGAAGGACTTGGAGATGCCGTCACCCCTGCACTCTGCCGGAGTGTCGGCCTGCGGGGTCTGCGGCAGTGAGAAATCGGCTAGCGAGCTTTCCTGAAGGGCGCTCATGGTCTCATTGGAGGCACCACTGTCACTGATGTTATCCATGCTAAAGTCATTGGAAAGGGTCTCCAACACAGTGGTATCCTGAGACCTGACAGACAAGTCATCCAAACCAGAGTCGAGCTCCTCTGGAGGGGAAGAGGCGCTGGCTGACTTTGGGAACTGGTCTAGCACGCCCTGTCCATCATCTTTCACCACTGTGAAGACCGCTCTCGCACTCATGAATTCTCCATCCTCTGCCCACAGTTTTGAGGCCTGTCCAGCTCTGGGGCTATCGCTGCACCGTAACTCTCTTGCTGAGTCAGCAGTGGTAGTCTGAGCACTTGCATCGTCTTCTGAGGTACAGGAGACCTTCTGTGCTTTGACAACTGTGGCATTGTTACCCTCAAGCTGTCCTGTTTGCCCACACACTGAAACGGGTCTTGTCACAGAGGACAGTGGCCTGTCTACATGTGGAGAATTGAGGCTTTTGTAGAAGGGTTTGATGGAGAACATTTTGGGTGTTCCTGACCGCCTTGGTGGGGCCTGACCCTGAGATGGACCTGAATGCTCCATGAGCTGGAACTGCTTTCTGGCAGCTGAGAAGTCAATTTGCTCTGTGACAATATCCTCTTTCTTGATATTGACTGGCTCTGGTGGTACAAAGGAGCAGCTGATCTGTTTGGGGGATGTTGGTGTTGCACCTTGCTGCTGCTGCCTCTCCTTGCGCTCCTTGTACTTCTTGTGGGATTCCAGGTGCTCTTCATCCAGCTGATCCTCCAGGGTCTTCTCTTGGGGAGGGTTCCACCATTTGGCGGCAATGTTGGGGTTTTTCTTGACAGCCTGGCTTTTAATGAGTTCCCTTCTTTCCTTTTCTAGTTCCATCATTTCCTCTGATGGTCTGACTTTGCGGACCCTGTATTTTTCCTTCTCTTCCTCATCTTCAAAGAGCTTTGAGGGCTTTTTGTCTTCATGGAAGGCTCGTAGTTCAAACTTAGCCTCTTTCTTAAGGGTTGTAAGAGTTGTTTCTCCATCCTTAGAGGATCTTCTAGAACTGTTTGAAGAAGTGGGGCTTCCTGGCACCTTCAGACTTTCCCTAGTGTCTTCCTTCAGTCCACCCAAGGAATGGCCATTTGATTTCAGGTTCTCATCTGTTATACTAGCTTCCTGTGGTTCAACTACCAAGGGTGCCTGCTTGTCGGCTACATTTTCTTCCCTTTCGCTGGGTACTGAATCATTATTGACATTAACAGATGCTCCTGAGCCATCCATAATGGAGACTGCACTTGGTTCAGGGGAGGATGTCCCATTAAATGTATTATCTGTAGCAGAATCACAGCAATTTGCCTCCAGCACTTCATCTAAGTATCTGATCTCTTTAGCAACTTCACTGTCCAGAGATTCGTGCCTGTCCTTAAGTCCATTGTGGCTGGCAGCAGGAGAAAAGAAATGGGTTGGATTGTCTATGGGATGTGGTGAAGCCACTGTGGTGATGCTTTTATGTTCAGAAACTGGAACTTCAATTTCCATTTTCTCTTCCTTTGTAGCAAGCACAGTAGCTGGCTCCAAGAAATTGGCACAGTTTTGGTCTCTGTTTTTTCTCAACCTGATGTCATCCTCAGGGATTTTGGAAGATTTCTAAAATAAAAGAGAACAAAACTATGATGAAGTCCTAAAAAGCAACATTTCATTTTATGCAGAGTAAACACCATCTGGAAAGCAAATCCTAGGACTTCTTAAACTTGAGATTAAAGCTGCCTCTCAGTGTGGGAAGGCAAGGCAAATCATTAACACAAAAAATAGAAAGTTGCCTTACCAGAACAAACTTTCATTTAAGTATCTCCCACCTGCTTACCACCTTCACTTTGTCATTATTTCACATCTGTGTCCTAGTTTGCCACTAAAAACGAGCTTTGGATTTCCAAGTTATTAATGGCTTGGCAGTTTAGGTTCTTCAAGGGTTTGCACATGCAGCACACGACACCTATCATCTTGGTATTTTAAAAATGCTTTCCGCACTTAAAGGAAATCTCATAATGCTTCTACAGATGAAAAGTATTACTGCCCCTGTTTTGCAGAAACAGATGCTGACATGCAGGAAGAGTAGGCGATTCATCCCAAGTTAGGAAAAAGGACGTGGCAACAGCGGGGAACGTTCATTTCTCAGTGGATCAATCCTGGTCATCAAACACAGGGTAGAATTACATGGGGTCTTTCTCCAGCCCACACGGAAACCCACACGCAACTGGACCTGGGAGACAGGAAGCATGTGCAACTCCCATGGCATGAAGACCACCACAAGGAGCATGACAGGGACCAGAGTCATGGTATCCTCCCTCCCACTCCTTTGATCTGCAGTGCAGATGCACTGGATTCATGTTTCTCCCTGATGTGCTGCCTCTGCTCTCAAGGATGGTATTGAATGAAACACTATTTATGTTCTGGTATGGGCAGATTTTACCCATCAAGCAGCCTCCTGAACTTCCTGTGAGTAAAGTCTGAAGGAACTTTTGATTAAGCTGGTAACATGTCAATGAATTTCTCAATAATTCTTTACTGCTGAAAGGCAAAAAAAGGAAACACCAAAAGAAAAGAAGAAAAGAAGAGGGCATTTTCAACATAATTCTTCAGAAAGAACTTGCTAACTCTTGTTAACTCTTTGTAACTCCTGAAAACCAGAAGTGACACATCTATCCACTTTGACTAGCATTTAAAACAGAAACTTGATATCTGAGGTCTCTGGTTCCCTTTCCACATGAGTTTCTATGTAGTACAACTGCTGAGGCATGGGCCTGGGAAGCAAACAGCACTGACCAAACCCTGTGAACTCAGTGGTCACCCAACAAGGGCACCCTTGTCTGCTAGTCATCCCCCACCCTTGCTGTCCTTTATCCTGTATGCTATTAATACACACTGCAGCAGAAGATGATCAGCTAGGAGCACAATGGCACTTACCAGTGACCTGA
This sequence comes from Anarhynchus alexandrinus, assembly GCA_008711295.1. NCBI lineage: Eukaryota > Metazoa > Chordata > Aves > Charadriiformes > Charadriidae > Anarhynchus > Anarhynchus alexandrinus. The sequence continues at coordinate 6,222,082 of VUYV01000023.1, forward strand.
ACAATCACATTGCCTCTGGCTTTATGTAGGCAGTAAAACGCATTTGACACACCTTAAGGAATTATAAACAGCCAGCCAGAAGAGCTCTCTTTCTAAAAGCACTTTGAAAGAGTTTTTCTGCCCAACTATGTGGTTGTACACAGTTGAAGACAGCCACAAGATATTTTCTCCTTAATTGTGCTTAAACATTGGGAAAAACCTTTAAAAACAAACAAACAATCTGCTTTTGTCTATATGCAAACTTGACATAATTCACTGGTTCTACTTGCATGTCACTTTCTGTTGAACCTAGAAATTCTCCAGCTGAAGTTTCTAGCAGTGCTTTTCTTAAAGCATATTGCATTTTTCACGATTTAAATATCTAAATGTGGCCAGTTTCTTCTTCAGTCCTATTAAGGATATATTCAAGAAATGAGATATTCTGCAAACAAATACAGAACAACCAGTATAAAAAGTCCTTAGTTTTTTGAGTGGGCACAGCAGGAATGAAATAATAAACTTTCTTTTGACGTGAAAGGGCAAGAATTGCTCTTGTTTTGCTTGCAGAGCTCCAGGTATCATGACACAACAGGTACTCAGGTGACAGGACTAAGACTGCAATACCTTTCTGATATTTGGGTTTAAATCTCTCCTGCCTGACTTGCTGGTGCAAAACGGGGGATGTTGAAAACCTGATGGGTTTCATCAACGGGGGATGATGAAACCTGGAGCAGTCTGTGCAAAGGGACACAGGCGTCAGCGCGGGACTGCTGGCTGTCCGCTTTCACACAAACCGTGAGTATGCCATCACCCTCCTGATAACATTTGCTTCTAATCAGACAGATCAAAGCCACCAGTGACACTGGTAGCTAACTACATGTCCTCTGTAGCCACAAGAAAACATCTTCAATGGATGCAGAAAATCAGGTAATGAAGCTATGCACCCCAGCCACTGAAACACATCTCCCTGCAGAGTCAAACCAGAGCTGGAGGTCCCCCCAGTCCTGTGCTTGTAGTACTTCCATGCCATGGACCTGGGAATATGCCCCTCGTTGTCCCAGAGACTCCCCATTCACTAAATTGTCCCAGTCACTAGAGCATTGTCTACTTCCATCACTGCTTCAATGTATGAAACATTTCAGATCATACCACGTTTGGGAATTCAAGTTAGGGAACAGAACCACAGGCGCAGTATTTTACCAATTTCTTAATGAGTAAGGGCCCATCCTCTCATCATAGCTGCAATCCCTAGCTCACAATTAAGGCATATACACGTAACTGTCTAATCAGGGCACGCATTTATGACAGTATGTAATTCTGAAAGCGCATGTGTCTGTGAAATTAGTGTGGCACATGTAATTACGAAGTAAGACAGACAATTATGCAGCAAAAGGAAACATTGATACTTATTGTAGGGAGCCTGTCTTTGCTGGGGATTAGTAAGTGAGCAAGGAGGAGGGCTCCCAGCGGGGCAGAGAAGCCAGGGAGGAATGCTAGAGGAGGAAAAAGATACCATTAAAAAAACCACCCAGTTTTTCCCTTAACACATTCCGGGAGAATCTGGGGACAATTTTGTGAGGTCATAGCAATGAGAGTATGCTCCAGACACTCCTGTGAGGAGCAGAAGTCAATCTACTGATGAATTACCTAAAGAAGGCAACAGGGAAGATCACAAGGATGGAACCAGATGACAAAAGGAAACTCTTCAAGACAGTCCAGGCCACACAGCCGGTCCAGGATAACTGACTGGGTCTGGGAAAATGGCACAATTTGGGACGACAACACCATGGGTGGGAGGAGGCTTGGAGGAGGAGGAGGAGGGCGGTGGGATGCACACAGACCCCCTGCCTCAGCTGTCTGGCAGAAGGAGGCGAGCTTGCCAGGGGGCTGCTTTTGCTCCCCCATGATAAGTATGTACCAACAGCTTTGTATTTGCTGCCTACAGGGAGGAGGCTTTTCAAAGCCTCCACCATTACAAAGGCCTGTAAATGGGAAAAGGGCTGCATTCAATCCTAATTGTAGTCAGCAATACAGCGTTCACAGTGATGCCCATACACTGCTCATCTAGACCCAGATTTTCCAGAAGTCACTGTTACATTTACACCATTTCTGAATGTGCATTCATTTCTGTCTAAGTCAAGATGCAATTGGGTAATTAGTGTCATTTCTACAATGCTGCTGCACTTTAGTAAACTGCAGTTATTAGCAGCTTAGAGAATTATTAGCATATTTCCTCCTTGGTTGAATTCTTTATCTACAAAAGTGTAAGTGTTTGGGCAATCAACTCTTTTAGAAGGAAAAAATGTGGGTGTGCTACGAGCAAGACACAGCAAATGTACTGCCAGTGCCTTCCTTTGTTTGATGCAACAGAAAATGCATATGACAACAAGTGGGAGGCAATTCTTCTGAGCCACATCGACATTCTTCTGAAGCAACAGTGTTGTGGGGGGAGAGAGGAAAAGATTAAACAACTAAAAACATTTCATAGTTTAAAAAAATCTAACACACAGTTTCCTCATTGTGGGCTTCTACCAATTACTCAAGCCCAGTCTCAGGACAGCTTTGGTGCTGTTAGTCTCCCAGCATCATTAGCATTGTTGACTTCCCATTTCTTCAAATTTCATCTTTCTTTGGACATGTCCTGCACTGCAGCTGCTTCTCCTCCCACTCCCTGATCTCTGAGCCAGTGCTTTGTTCAGCCCTTTCCCCTGTGCTCTTGGATCTGACTCTTGGGCCTGCTATGCCTCTAGCAGTTTTAGTACAATAGCATAACTTAAAATCACATTTGCATACAGTTGACTCACTAACCCACACCTCCCTGCTGATGTCAGTCATCTTCTCCTTCTTCACCTACTGTCTTGGCCTGCCTCTCTGATGTCTCTTTGCAAAGCAAAGGGAACCAAACGAAGGATTTGCTAGGGGGTTGCGTCTGGCAAACCTTCAAGAGAGCGGCTGCTTTCGTTCAGCTCATCCTTTTGAAGAACGCCGTCACCATCTGCATCACAGATGGAGCCAGTCCCAAGCACTGCAAAGATACAGAAGTCATCCGCACCTCTGTGCTCCCAGATGGCCAACCAGCGAGAAAACCCCTAGCCAACACAGGTATTGCTCCACTCTTGCTAGCAACAGCAAGTATTTCTTTAGAGAAGTTGTTTTCTGTAGAAGTGTCACACTTCCTAACGAGCAAGAAAAGCAAAAGAAGAGTTGTACAAGGTGCTAGCACCCACCCTTCACAGCTCATGCTCACTACCACACAACGGGTGCTCAGAAAGTGCCACCATCCCACCCCATCCCAGATGGGAACGACAGCCCAGACCACTGTGACCGCTCCAGTCACACACTGGCTGGTGCACTCCCTGCCTCCCACGGCAGCTGCCACCATGTCGACCTCCAAAAATGTGGTGATGTCCCTCATCACTTGAAGGACAAGAGTGCTCCAGGTGGAAGCCTCTGCAGAAAGCAGTCTGAAATAAATGTGCTAAACACTTTGTGTTTTTTGAAATTCCCTGTTCTGGTGAGCTAGGAGAAAGCAGCAGCAGAGAAAAACTCCTCAGAAAGATCATGGAAATGGAGCAAAAAAAGGGATGCAGCTGATGATGGAGGGCTCAAGGAAAGAAAGGGGATTTCTACGCGCACTACCTACAGCAACCATGTCTTTTAATTTAAAAACAAACAAACAAACAAAAAACCAACAACAAAAAACCCAAACCAAAACAACCAACCAAACCCAAACTGTTGTCTTCTTGCTCCCGTGTCAAAAGGTCCCATTTTTCCATACGGTATTTTTATACTGACTCTTAAAGGTTTTAAAAATACTATGGAAAGTGTTGTCCTAAGAGATTGCGATTTTTCACTTAAAGAAATTGGATAAAATTCAAGTTTAAGAAAAAAAAATAATATCTCCAAATGCTGCTGCCAAATTTTGCTGAATTTCAGACGTCAGGCACATGCTGGCACTCCCTTGAGTAGTTCCATTCATAATCCTACTTGCGCACAAAACCCAAAACATGGCCTGTTCCTCTCACAGTGCAGTTCAGTGTCTTCAATACACAGACGGAAACCATTTCTGATGACTAAAATGTATTAGCATTGAGTGTCACAAGTGACGCTGGCCGTGAGCAGGTCACTGTGCTCTTCAGTGACTTGTCTGAGGTAGCCAGACAGTACACCCAGCAAATCTTCCTTATGAAAAGCTAGTTTATCTCCTCCTAAGCACTTTAGAAATGACAAGAGTACAGTCTAAAAATCAATGCAACTTCACACTACCTCTCTCTAAGAAGCAGTGGGGGACTCTTTTGGAATGCATATAGTAATAAGGGACCCGGGGATACACTGCCCAAACAAGTGGCTGCTTGGAGAGCTTGCTGTGTGGCATTTTCTGAGTGGCTTTCTGTATGTCCTTTTTTTATTTGTTTTAGAGAAGGAGTTGTGATTACATTTGCTCAGAAAGCATGTGAAAGGCTTTGTAATATTCTCTTTCATTCAAGCTGAGCTACAGCCTTCAGCTTCCCCATGTGATACATTATAAAGCTCTTTTATAAAATCAAAGTCCAATCTTCTTTTGCTGCTGTAATAAATTAAGGATGGAGAAAAATGGCTCAAAAATCATGAATACTTTAATGAGGAGCATATACTGTATGCTAGGATGTTTTAATGATGAGCACATAATGAATGATACTGTATTTTTCTAAACATATCTCTATGGCTCCAGTATTTTCTGTGCCCTCAAAGACAAGCAGCTGAAGCTTTTCCTGGGCAAGTCAGGATCCACCTTTGGAATAACCCTTACTACTTCCCACAAACTCCAAGGTATGTAAACTGGAAGCAGTTTTCTACAGGTAGGAAGCTACATGATCCTTTATGCCAATTATTTTCTCTTACTCCCTAAAAATATAGATCTGGTCTCTCTGTGAAGAACTTGCAACCCTAGTAACTGCATTTCAACTACTGCTACGGAGGCAAGAAAAGCAGATATTGTTCTTCTTTAAGTTAAATGCTTGTGCAGCTGTTGTAAAAAAAACAAACAAACAAGAAAACGAACAATCCAAAAAGTTAACTACTTTTATTAAATATTTTCAATCCTGCAAAGAACTGGTACAAGAACTTGCATTCAAAAGACCATTTTCTTGTTCTCTGCAATGTTGGCTTCTTCTAATGTACGTCAGCCTGAAAGTGCAACTGAATTTGAGCAGTAAATGCACGCATAAGAAGGCATTTCATCCAGAAAAATGTGGGTTTTGACTCTCTTGTCACTCTCATCAGTTCAAATCCCACTCCTGATGCTCCTTTCACTTCCAAATTGATTTCTATCTCAAAAGAAAAATGCACAGTTAAGTATTATTTCTTATATTGCTTCACTCAGTTCCCCAGGACAGAATGACCAGGACAGTACAGGCTGAATGAGGGCACGGGAAATAAACCAATGCGGCAGAGAGGCAGCACTTGACTCAAGGTCAATACAAACGTATTAGTGTATTAATCAACCACACCACCACAGTTGGTTAGTACTTTTAAACTGTTACACGTTTTTCCTCAGGCTTACTTTTCTGAAACTTTTGTCTAAAACCTGTCTTTGCTGAAACACGAATGAACGCTTCCAACAGCTGGGATATTTGATTTACAGAGCATGTGGTGCGAAGTCACACTTAAAACGGTGAATATGATCTCCTGAAGCAGTCTCCAATGCTACCTAAGGAAGTGAAACGGTTTGCTGGAGGAACTGAAGAGCACCACATCCAACTAACACATAGGGAGCATTACACAATTAGAAAATTGTCCACTACCTGGCCGGGAATACAAGGTGTGACACAATGCTTTAGGAACAGAAGGAGAATTTCTTCGTCACAGCTGAAGGTCACAGATAAGGCCCTGTACCATGAACTGTCGCATCTGCGGAGTCCACTTGGGATAGGCTCCCCTCAGTGCTGGTGGGTCTGAGCTCAGAGCTCACAGCTCTGTTGTTAGCAGCATGCTCTCACGTTCAGCCTCTGGTTTGATGTTAAGTGAAAACGGAGAAATCCCAATTGAATAAGGACGGAAAAATGTTCACCTTAAAAGAGTGCCCAATATAGATACTGAATTGAGCAGAACACGGCTTCTGAATGTATGCACGGAAAATCACAGCTTCACAAAATGCTGCTGTTGAAATCTGCCCATGACACGTTGAGGATGGAACAATTGCTCTGGTAAAGCATGATCTAATCCCAGCGGGGAGGGGAAAGGACGCTAAACTAAGCCTTGCTTTTAATACTCTCTAACCCATCTAGATAATGTCAGCACAAGGAAAGGGTGACCTTTACGGTCACTTGCATGAAAAAACAATGAGACAAGGGGATTTCCAAAATTCCTTAGTCTTTTCATTGGGGGTGGGGGGTTCCTGTTCCATCTAAAGAAAGGAGCCTACAACCCTCCTCTGTAAACGGGAGATCTAGAGAAAAACACTGGCATATTAATCATTTTGGTGCATGAGAAAGGGACCTCCTGAGGAAGGAATTTGGGTTAGGCAGGGGCAGGAGGAAGGCAGTAAATGGAGACAAAAGGCCATGCAGTTCACTCGTTCTCCGAGCAGACCTCACCACTGCTAGGAAAACTGTTTTAATATATTGGAGGAACAGAGATAAACCTGCCATAAGCGCACAAGTAGGCTTTCTGAGATGTATTAGTATTAAATTAAAGTCTTCTGACGATACAGATTTTTTCGCTGGTTGATACAGTTCTGTAAATCTTTCATAAATGGCCCAAACTGCATTTTCTGAACAAAAACACATGATCTCTCTACGCTGGAGCACTCTCACCATTTAATTTCAAGGGCAATATAGTAGGAACTGAATGCTTTAACTGAAGCAAGCACCAACAAACCTTTGCAAACAAATCATAAGACATTATTTTTCACTGTCTTTCACTTCTCGTTTTACAAACGCCAACTGCTGGAGATTGTACTGCTTTTAACTATTTCCTAAAGCCTAATTAATACTTGCTGCACATCTAAAGGGCATGGCTGTTCAAAATGTACTGGAATTTTGCAGTAGTGATGCCACAGAGAGGCTAAAGGAAGAAACGATGCTCAGGAATGTGAAAAAAAAGGCTAAACACCTATTTCTCTTTGAGAGCTGAAGGTTAAGAATTATTATTGATGCTTTGCCTCTGTCAGGAGGACTTGTTACAACTGCTCTCATCCATTAGATTAAGACCCATCACAGCAAAATCTCCTTAAACGAAGGTATGCCTAGGTAACCGTGCCTGGTGCAGCGTGTCTCACCCAATGTTAGCCTGCTCAGCCTGGAGCAGCACACAGAGCAGGACAATGTTTATTCCCTTGCAGGCAGTGAGCACTGGGAGGGTTAGAGTACCAGGGCTGAACTAGCCAGCTGGCTTGAGCACCCTACGGATTGCCTTCTTCCCAGTTTTTCAAGGAAATGGGGTTATTTTAAAGCTAGAGAGCCCTGAAACTCTCTGCGAAGAGAGTGCACGTAGTGGCTTAAAAAGTTCCCAATTTATATTTAGGTTTACCCGAAATGTATTTTAGGCTGTTACCTCCAGACTCGGCCAAAAGCAGATCACTGGAACATTATCAAAGGAAAACTGAGAGGACATTAAGAAAGAGGAAATCTAGCCTAGTCCTAGCTCAAAAATCGCTTAAATTACGTAAGTGAAGAGGGGGAAAATACGATGGTGATCAAAGGATATAACTGAAGTCTCTGCCAATAGCTGTGTTACACACAGAAGTGGGGAGAGAAGCCACTTCCAACAAGAGCCTGGCACTCCACCTCCCCTGAGTCACGGTCTCCAATGTGTCACCACACTCAGAGCCCATCAGGAAACTACCACACAAAAATGCTTTCACTCTAGCCCCCTTTTCTGGAAACACGCCATGGTGAAAATAGCGTTTGGGCTGCAAGCTACGGGTTTTACACAAGAGCCCAAACCTCGTAACTCTAGTGGGCTGCAATTTGCAGGGCTCTTCCTCCAAGGGCATGCACGTAACTTTACTTTCTGCATGGTGCATGTAGAAAAACACCCATTCAAAGACACACACCCACAAAACAAAACCAGCTATCATTAAACGATGAGTCCAATGTAGCCATGATGATCAGGGGACTTTGACATACCATTTCAACAAACAGTCAGCAAGTAAGTAGTATTTAACAGAAAAAGAAGTCAGACTACAGGGTCTACAGAACAGTTTTGCTAGCAAGAGGCCAAATGTGTACAGTCTCTAAAAAGGAGGATGTTGCTAAATTCTCCACATGCCATTGCTGTACCCAGGCTATAAATATGACCTACTATGTGAGTCAGGCATTGTGAGCAGTCAGCAACTTCATCTAAGCTTTGCTCGTAACACAAACTAAGCACTACAGTCATCTCCCTATCTCCCGCAGGAGAATATTTCATTGAAAGTGAGACTTGGATAGGATTTTTTTCTCATTCCTTATTTGGGAAAAAGGCAGTTGAGAAATCCCCGGGAATAAGACATTCCCTTTCAGCACCTACTACTTCCCGTCCCTCTGCCCCTGCTCTCCTCCGTTCTTCCAACCAAAGACTCATTATTCCCTCTTTTCCTGCTGAAAAGCCACTGATTAAATGACCTACAGCACATCTGGACTACATTAGGATATTATTTGATTAAGGCATTCATCACTTGCTCTTTCAGCAAGTGGAGAATTAAGATAATGGTGGGGGGAAATGGTGTTAACTGAACTGGCTATTCCAGCTCAAACTGCTCTGCTTGAGAAGTCCAATTGCTCCAGTCTCTCAGTTGTGGGTTCTTTTTTTCCTAATTACAGAAAAATGAAACAAATATTGGTTAATTCATTTAATGTTCACAAGATTATTAACGCCAAGTAAGCTGTTACATTAAGGGTTGCTGTCCTCTGTATTTCTCAGACAATTTGCTGTCTGATAGGAAATGCTTGCTTGGAGGTATTTCAAACAGTTGTAAAAAGGCTCCCCGTTAAACTGCAAGCAGCACCTCACGTTTCTGTAAAAACAGGAGTTTGACACATTCCGGGTCAAGTTGCTTTAGAGGAGAGGGGGAACAGACAAAAATGGCTTAACTAGATCTGCTCAAAAAGACTACTGTTTTTTAGCCCATTACTCAAGCAGTAACTGAGTTTTCGGTATTTGAAGTGACTGCATGAGGCTTCAGCTATGGAGCCTGCGTATGTAAAAACTAAAGCACAGGCTAAAAGGAAAAATCATGTCATCTTGGCTTTCAGATGCTTTACCCTAAAATATCCTTCCTCATTTCTCAGGAGCTAAAGAATGTGCTATCCTGGTGCCTGCACAGAGGTATAAACCAAGTGTCACAGTGTGCATCAAATGCCATAGAAACCAGGAATGCTGTTGCTCCTAAATGTGACTGCTCACAGTAATATGCCTTATTTCCTTCAGTGCCAAACAGCTAAAAGATGAAGCTGAACAGACACCCTTAAAGCCTCTTTATCAACTAAAGTTTGCTTTACAGTGTCAAGAAGAGTAACACACTTGACTATTGGGAAACATACCCCCTGAGAACAATCAAAGAACTCGGCTAAAAGACTTTGCTAGTGCTGCCTAAACAATATAGACACTGAAAATACGGGTAGTTATCACATGTACCAGATATACAAAAGTATCTTTTCTCCCTAGAACCAATATTCCACTGTGTTACACACAAGCAGAAAGTTGTAAATTTCAGAAAGCTCTACCTACTGTTCACAAGGAACAGAGCAGCCACAGAACAACAGACTGCACAGCCTCATAGGAAAAAATGTATTTTAAATACCCTTCCCACTATCAAATGATAAAGGCTCAATGAAGACAAAAGTCACAGGTCAGAAATCATAGCTTACCCTTTCTCTCTCTCTCTCTCTCTCTCTCTCTGTATTCCTGTAAACTCTGAAGCAAACCCAAAAAATGTCGTTTTCCATAAGAGCCTTCACTTTTTTTGGCTCGTTAAGTAAAATTCCTTCTGCAGCTCGTTACAGGACTGTGATGCCATAGGCTGAGGGAGGGCTGTTTTTTTTTTTTTTAAAAAAAAAAAGAGAGGCAGCCCACACCCTCAGCCCATTCACACAAAGGGGCTGTTTTAAAAGGAAAATGCCAGTTCACGCTACTCAAAAAGAGCATGACTTCACTTAACCTGTAAGGGAGCCACCTCCTTAGAGATCCCTTCAAAAGCATGATGTTGGCAACAGCCCCAAAGACCTGTTTTCAGCTAGCATAAGCAGGGGTATTCTGTTGTGAGGGTTTTTTTTTTGGTGGGGGGTGGTGGTGTGTGGGGAAGGCACAACCCAACAACACAGCATGTGGCTGGCTTTGTACTAGAAAGGAGCAATTACACGAAGGGCTGCTGTGAAAGACACAAGCTCCAAGCAGTAATTTGCAGTATTTTTTACCTACTAGGAAACAAAAAAAGGATTTGGCTATGTTCTTTTCCGCAGGAGAGGCTTAGATGTTAACTGAAGTGCTTACGGCACCTTTGGTAACCTTCTGCTCCAGAAGACTCAGGTTGGGGCAGTGGTCCCCAGCCCGTAGGAAATGTGTCAGCCACATGGAAAACAACTGAAGACAGGGAACGTAAAAAAAGACATTAAAAGGGAGGGTGACTGGGAAAAAAAGCGCAACGTTTTCTACAGCACAGTACTTGTTCATTACTGCTGCCTGTGGGCTAGTGACATTTGAGTACCGCTGGATTAGGTTTCCTGGAGGCTTGATAGTTAAAGCTAAAAACATGAGCTGTGCTGACCAGGCATCCCTGGCAAAGGCCCTCTGGACTTTGGGTTAAAATGGCTTGAATTTAGTGTCACCTTATAAGTGTTGCTATAGACGTCATCGCTTAAGTGTTGGAATAGCATATTTTACTCACCTGAAGAATTACCTAAGATATTAATTTGCTTTCTTACTACTTCTAGGGCACCAGCAAAGGGAAGGCACACTCATCCTCTACCAGCAATGATGAAAAAGAACAGCAGTGGTATTTTTGGCGTGACAACCCTTGAAGGAAGTGGTGTCTCGCTTCACCCGATGCTCGACCACCTGCCTGAGCCATGTTAAATGAGGCAAGTCAGGCCTCCACAGTTTACAAACAGGTAGGTAAGAAGCTCTTTGTCACCTGTTGAATGAATCTATGAAAACAGAATGGAAATAAAGTTCTCACAGGCAAAAAAGAAAAGACACTCAACATCCCTGTCCTAAAACAAAACTAAGAGTGGCTTTGGTGACCCTAAAGTAACAGGAAATACTGTGTGCTTTCGTATACCACCTCTCATGCTGTCTGAACAACGGGGCAGATATTATGATACAGTTATAACTTTGCCCATATTAGCATTGTTTTTTCTTTGAATCATCAAAGAATTCTACACTATGAAGGATAAATGCCTCAGACAGAAATTAAATTCTGTATTAAACTGTATGGATTTAAAACGCAATTTGTATAGCTCCTTATTGATTAAATGTGAAGTTCAAGTAATGCTGCTTCACCTGTGGTCACTGAAGGAGCAGAAGGTCACAAGATATTTATCTTACGTATTCTCCCTGCCACCAACCGTCTAAAGCCCCACGTGCCCTGGAGGTCACTGGAGGACAGAGCTGTAACTGGAGCACTACCCAGGTGTGCAGGAGATGGTGGTCAGGACACTTGTTTCCTACAGACTGGCAGGAGTTGCCCACTTGACATGCAAATGCTCAGTTTTCAGTGAAACCTAAAAGAGTTGCACTAGAAAATTTTTTGGGTTTTTTTTTGTTTTGTTTTGTGTTTTTTTTAATCATCTGTTTCTCATACCAATTAGTTTTGGAAAACAAGAATAACAACATTTCCTAGATATATTGGTATGTTGCAAGACTGAACTGGGCTATTGGTAATGAAGGTCTTGTGTACAGTATAGCAGTGTAGCTTAGTAGCAAAGGCAGCAGATACACCCTGTTCAACCCTCTTCTGCTAGAGCTGGCCTCAAATAAGCAAACAACCTTTTTCCCCCTCAGGAATTCAGACCCACCATCACCATCAACTTTAAGTAAGTTGGGGTTTGGTGTTTTGTTTGGGTTTGGGTTTTTTTTTTCCCATTAAGGCCTTAGTCCCTTCCAATAGAACCTCAAGTTTATTAAAAAAAAAATAAATTCTAGTACTCTTTGTTGAAATGAAAAGCATGAACAGAAACTTGAAATGGCTGAATGATCAAGAAACAAGTAAAAATACCAGAAGTCTATCTCAAAGTGGTCCAAGAATACTTTAAGATGATTCCTCTCAGCTTCTCCAAGTGCAAAGGTTCTTGACATGTCTGCATTTTAAACCACCTCTCCTGCACGACTGTAAGCATTAAGTCTCTGGGTCCCCTACATCATGCCATACTGAAAGGCAGTAGGTCTACAAAGACTGAAATGTGGTGGAGAGTCTGTACGAGTATCACAGATCCACTGAACAATCAGCAAGTATTGTCTCCTGGAGACATCAAGGACAAGATTATGAAAGACAGAGTGAAAGTGACCTCAGAATTTGAGAAAAAAGAAGCATTTCAAAGTGATTTACCTGTTTTCAGGCCTCTAATCTTCCAAATTTGCAGCACAAATGCACATTAAAGCCAAGGGTGCTGGATTTTGCAGCTAAATCTGTGTATATGAAAAATTAGTGTGAGGCAGGCAACTCCAATTTTGGCTGCAGATCTGAAGAGCCTCACGTCTGCAGCCAAATTTATCACTCAGAATGGCAGGTCATATGTACTTCTAGTGCTGAATTAAACTTAGCAATGAGAAAGACTCTAACTGGTCACAAGACTGCTTCTGTCCATGCCAGGGGACCACCTGTAGAGAATGATGTGTAAGCAAGAGCTCAACCAGTCAAAGATGTAAGTGGCACCATGTCCTCTGCAAGCGCCTTGTGACTTTGGGAAACTTCCTTAATTCAAAGCAACACTCCCTTGCGAACCTCCCTTGTGAACCTTCAAGGTACGTGATGAGGCACTGGATGTGGGGCACAGTCTACACTATGAGCATTTTTGGGAGAAGCCATCTCAGATTTTAGCTGCTGGTTGCAACTCGTGGTTATGGTTAAACAAAGCAAGCACCATGAATTCTTTAAAAATGTGGCAGAAACAGTGACTTCCAGTGTTATACCTCCTGACTGAGCAGTAACAAAATTCTAGGGGTCACATAAACTCAAGGCCTTTCAGCTACCTCAGGACACAAATGGTTCCCTACCAGACCTTCCCATGCTGGAGATAACAGCACCACTTGAACCACAGGGTCATCATCACAACCTGTTGAAAAGGGCTAATTCTACTCTTGAAACGTGTGCTTGAAGAAGAAAAAGGAAAAAAAAAAAGGTGCTCCTCTTTACGGAAGTGTACGCAAGCTTAAGGTAAACCAAACTAATCCTCTTGTCTATCTCTTTCCTGTTCAGGGAATAACCACCCTGTGTGACTTTCTGAGCCTATTGGACTAGCACCCTTATATGTCCTAAAATCAAGATGTGCAATAGCAGAAGAAAAAGCAAATACCAGAACTATTCCCTTGCCTCCTTCTGTACCAACAGTCTTTTCACAGCACATATCTTATTATAAAAGTGTTATCTCTCTTCTCTGTATCACAGCAAAGTTGCCTGCAGAAGAAGGAAGGGCTTATGGGACCAGAGTCACCATTTCAGCTCATTATCTTAAAATGATATTATCTCCACTGGTGTCTCTGTCTGGGACTGTAAAATGAAAAGTGCCCCACAAGGCTGGCTGCTGGAAGCAAAACTGGTGCTTGAGCATGCAACTGCTGAAGTTTACCGAACATTTCAAGGATCTCATTCTCATTTCTAATACCGCCTCTACAAATCTACCCTGTCAAGGCAGCTGAGAAAAAAATATGGGCAGTGAACATTGGAGGGTGTCATGTGCAGGGGATCCAGAGTAAAACAACAAAGATACCGGAGATATGGTAAAGCTTTTAATGCTGGCCCTGTCACTGGCTGCTATGGTGGTTTTTGGCTTTTCAGTGAACTGCTCCATTCTTCAGCCTTCTCTCCAGCAGGTAAAACATTTCCGACTTCTCTTCATGGCCCCACATGCGGAGATGCAGGGAGCACAGGTCGGGAGAGGAGAGGCGGTTTTCTGTGCAGGTGCCCATCCACCCGTGAGGCTGCTCAGGTCACACCCGCTCACGAGCCAATTTTCAGTTTTCGGCAGAGAGGGCTCGTAGCAGCCAGGGAAGCCAATCTGACAGAATCCTTTCTTGCAACAAATACTTTAAAAACATAAATAATTTTCTTGGATGTTTCCTCATGTTGAAGTGGCTGTTTGATAACCAGCAATTACAAAGAATTTAATCTGGTTAGCAATCTTAATTGTTCTTCCTCCTCCTTTTGCGGAAATCACACGCTTTAAACCCAAAGGCCACTTCTATTTATTTTATGAGAACAAATTGGCTCTGTCAGTTTAATTTCCCTTGGTGCTGCAACCGGACCTGCTGTTCTTCTTATAAAGACAACTGGGATGAGACAGAAATAAAACCAATTTCTGAGGACAGGCTACATGGACAGCACGCTCACACCTCAAACCTCTCCTTTCCAGAGCAGATCCCCCACCCAACACCCACATTTCAGACAAAGTCCAGTCTGCTACCATAGCAGCAGGAGAATAACTGCTCAGCATGAACTACCCAAGGATGACCACCGAAAAAAATTTTCAAGAGTAAATTGTCACATTAAACCTTGATAAGGGACAGGAGGGCTCTTAGATTTCACCAATGCTTTGCATTTTCTGGGAGACTCACAGTGGGGAGGCGCAGTGCAGTCACTTGCTGCTGCCCACTTTCACAGGGGAAGGGACCAGTGCCAGGCTCTGTCCCTGCTTGCTGTCAGGACTGTGTCTTCTCATGATAGAGAAAGACTACAGCTTCTTCAGCAAGAAAATGCCTCTGGTGCGTACTCGTACTCGCATGAACGTGTACTCGTGCTGGCAGCTGGATTGGGTAATATAAGTAGCACTCACACCTCAGAAACCTTTATCCGTGGTGAAAACCAAGAGCTTGTGTTCAAGCCAACTCAAAGAATACCTGGAGGCCCTGTCTTGATGCTACTTGGATTGAAATTAATTTCCAAAGCTAAAAATAGTCTTCATTCTTCTTATTTCCCATGCTGAACATGTAAAACTTCTTAAAAGATGTATTCACACTCAACTGCTCTGAAAACTGGGCCTCGGGGGCATTCTCCATTCAGAGAGAAAACAGCACGTGGCATGGTTACTACTCCCAGCACGGCAAACATAAAATACCTTGTCAAAATTACTAGGGCTGGAGCCATAAATGCCAATCAGCTGACAGCGCAAGATTTCACGAAAAGAAGATGGCTGGAAAAACAGGTGAGAAAAGCCATACAGCATCCCACTTACTTGTTTTCCTCATATAGTTAATATTTGGCTGTTCATCTCCTTACCTACTCTAGCAAGCAAACAAGGAATTGGAAATGACAAATTACTTAGGTTTGTTGCAAGCCATATATAGGGGGAAAGACTTCCTGTCCCCTCTCGTCTTTTCTTCACTTTTTCAGTACCTCCCAAAATCACTGGGTTATCTGCACACTTCTGTCGTGGGTGCTGAGGTTGGTGAAAACTGCACTCCACAACCTGTGACGGCAGACGTGACCACTGCCACCCAGTGTGATTCCTGCGGCCATGTACTACAGTCACTTCATGGTAAACTTTTCACCTCTGCTACTCTGAGGTTTAAAAGTCTAAAGCTCATTTCAGGATCCCTCACTGGGGAGGTACGCAAGCAGATGAGCTTCTCCTTAGTGTTAAAGGTGAGGTAACTCAAGCTGGCCTGACCCACGCTCGCAATAAGAGTAGGAAGCCACTTTGCCCTGCGGCAAGCCATCTTCAGCTGCTTCATGCTCCCACGCGTTAGGTGTGCATGGACACCAAAGGGGTAACAGCAATACCCTATCAGTTGCGTGATGGGAATGGTCCTGTGCAGGCTCTTGCCTCTCCGTAAATGCAAGGCGATTTGAAGAAGCTTCCTCTGGATCGATTTTCAATATTGTTAGCACTTGAGATGACCTGTTATCCCACATGCTGAGGCTGCTTCTCAGGCAAACACAGAAGACAAGACAAAAAAACCCACCCCGCAACCACCCGAGTTAAAACAAGCCATTTACTGTGGTAGCAAGGAACGCGTGCACAGTGTTTGTTTTGATTTGTTTAGATAAGGTGGCTGGAAACAAAGATCCTTGGGAATTTTGAAAAAGCTAACAGAAAACAGTTTGTTTTAAAACAGAACAAAATGTTTAGGTAACTCCCAGCCTTGCAAGTCAGAGTTATGCCTGTTGATTTCTATTCATTCAGCCTAAATCTGAGCGTTTTAACTCTGGTGCTGCCTTTGCACAGGCAAAGCAGAGAGGATAGTTCAGGGTTATGGGAGTCCAGACTTCTTCAGTGGCTTCAAACCTTTTTCCCGTGTTTATAGAAAACCTACGGAATTTTGAGGCAGATAGAGGTCTAAAGTTAGACTGAAAATCCTTCAGGCTGCAGTTTACCTGGGGTTTCAGAAAAAAGTCAAGTATTATCAAGAGAGTCCCCTATTACCCTCTGTTGAATATGTTAAATAGAACAGACTTACAGCAAGTTCCTCTAAGCATAACCCGAAAATGCATGGGGTGTTGCAGGCACAGGGTTGCTGTAGCTTTGAACAGACACAGCACTTCAACTAAACATATACAGAGAAAATTAGAAAGGAGAAATCCCAGCAATCTGGAAAGAAAAGAACACCTGGTGGCAATAACAGCACCCACTGCTATCTGCTGTCTACCTAAAGGAGACCAGTAAGAAGCACGGGGCAACTTACCAACATAAACTGGATATGACTAGCCTATTGGAAACCAAGAATCAACACTACAAAATGCCAAACAGGCCCAAGCTTGGAAAAGATGTGGATTTTTCAAGTTGCATTTAATGCTTCTTTTCCTGTAATTACTCAGCTGTCATTTTGTCTATACTTAATATTGGCAAATGTCAAACCACACCCAATTTTGTTCTATTACAATTGATTCATTTCATTAATAGGGTAGCTCTGTTTATTAAACAACAGTAGCAACAATAAAATTACTTTATGGCAGGGAAAAGACCGTTCAGACTCCTTTTCCTCGACTTCCTCCCTCCCACCCCAAACCCTTAGCCCCTGCCGCTCACCATCACCCAGCGCCAGCAGAGTTGGGCGTTCAGAGGGAATCCTGCCCAGCAGCAAGATGATGCTGACCAGCCGACAGACCTTAAGTCTTTCCTGTGATGGGCCGCAACTTCTGAAGCTAAACTTCACCAGAGTCCAAGATTCAAAGAATTGCATTTTCCTTGGCGTAGGAGGCACAGGCAGGCTATTCCTGGTTTAAAAACCCAGCTTAATTTCATTTCTCTAAAACCTTTCAGAAATCCATAATCTTGCTTTCCAATGACTCCAGAAAAGCGTGGGAAAAGCAAACACAAGTGAGATGTCTGCTGGTCACAGCTTAAATCTTAGGCATATATCGAACACCGATAGAGGATGATGCCATCCAGCAAGACTCCAGGCACACAGACAAAGGTGAGCGTTGTGCTGCTCATCAAATGAGCAAGGGCATACCAGGAAATGTTAAGGTAACTTTAATTACAGAAGAAACATGAACATGCATTCCCCAGTTGCAGTGATTTTCTAGTATTTAGAGGCAATTATTTAAAATTTTCCAGTAGTGTCTTATCGATAAGTTTGCGTTGAGGCACTGGCTTATTTTCCTCATCATTATGTATTTCTTATAATGCTCCCTGCCATAAAATTAAGCTTCACTGTATTGATGGCAGTGTGCAAAAAGGTATAGATAAGATTGCAGTCCAACATCCTACATAAATTCAGTGTTAAAACTTAGTTAATTCTTCAATGAATTTATCAGTGCAAGTAATGAATTTCTCTCTAAGCAGTGAAACTATGACACAACATGAATTCTGGGGCTACAGGATTCCCCTGAAATTCCACTGCCTTCTGAGACACAAGATTCAACTATAAAGCTGAACAGGAGAAAACAAGAATAAGCTTCCCAACAGTAAATGCCCTGAAACAAGCACCATGTTCCACTATAAGCATACTCCTCCTGATGCAATAATATTTTCTTATTTAAAAAAATGCTGGGTTGGAAATATCTGAACTGCCTTCCACACTTTGGAGGGAGGTGAAGGAGAACGCTGAACGAGCTTTTCCATATTGGGGCACAAAACCCACACAAAGGCAAGAAATTTCCAAGCAGCACAACTTGTCCTAGGACAAAGCAGAAGCTCGACATTCACGTTATCAGACGAAAAGGCTATGCACTCTGAAAGTCAACGCATGTCCATATAGGTTTGCATATACTTAATCCTGAAGTGTACCTGAGATTATGAGAGTCATATGCATTTTAAAGGAAAAATCAATTTAAATAAAAGATATATAATACCAAAATCTTGTTACAGAGAGGGCTATAGATATCTTTTATTCATGTGCTGAATGATTAATTCATATAATATGTAGGAAAGCCTATTTTTTATTGTATAAGAACATTACAACATGATTTCTTGGTGACATGATTATTTTTTTTTTAATTATTCTCTTGCAAATTTATTTCTCCTCATTTAAGAACTGATGGCGAAGAGCTTTCTGTAAGTCTGTACTCATGTGAAATGCGATGAGCTTATAGGGCTGTTGCTGATACCCTATTGGAGTGTGTTGCCATATTTTGTCAGTTTCTTTCCACTAGAGATTCAACATACCATGGCTTAGGCCCTAGATACAGAAATTAGAAACTGTTAGGTATTGACAGATCTCAAGTCTTACTATACAAATACTGTGCTTCTGGTTGAAACAGTTTACTAACTTGAGAAATATCTGGAGCAACTGTTTATCTCCCTTTCCTCTTTTTTTTTTTTTAACACAGCTGATTTTCCTTCATGCTAAGACTTGTCTTCGACAAGATAAAAAGACATTGCAGTGGTTGTGAACACACTTGAACACACATTGTGAACACACAGTGTTCATTCTGAAGCTCTCCCTGTATTGCTAATCCTCACTATCTCCATTTGCAAGATCTAGCAAATGCAGCTGCAGCAGTCTATGGATGAGAAGAAACATGCTGGCTCCCCAGCTGCCAAAATCTACCCTTCCAGGCGCTCTGCCACATCTGTGTGGGGCACGAGCACTGGGTGCACTGCTGTAAGCAGAGGCATCTTCAAGCTAAATTATTAATGAAGATGTCTACCACTGACAGAAGACTTGGCAGCTGTGCGCCAGACCCTGAGACAACAGTCCATGACACGAGGCCTCCCACCATTTCTGCCACTTCAAAGGAACTTTTTCTCAGGGAGCCGTGAGCATCACAGCGGCTCTGCAGGGGAGGTCTGGCAGAGACCTTTTCTGCTCCATCACTGCTAAGAGAGAAGCTGGAGCTACTGCCTCTTGGAGACTGCAGAGCTGGCAATGATGATTACCCACATAAACACACGTGTCCGCCATGTCTCTTTTCTGAGTTTTTTCCAGAATGTTTTCTCTTCCTTGTATTGGTCTTTGTTTTTCCTCAAGCTTTCTCTTCAGTGTCAGCTATCCCTCTTCCCCCCTCTGGCTTCCTCCATCCACCACCTGCTCACATCTCAGTGAAAGAGGTCATGCTAAGCGCATCAAGCCATGTTCCTTCCATGTAGCATCTTGTAATAGCGAGATCCCTGTGGTTTGAGCCTGTTCATCCTGCCTCTGCCCAAGCTGACCTCTGCTGAGGTTCTGCATATGGATCCCGCTCTGAACGCAACGTTGAAACACAGCTCATCAACTGCCCAGCAGTCCTCCTGCTTGGCATTTTCAAGTGTTCAGCTGCAATCTGTGGTAATGTATCAGTCTCTAAACCAACGTGCTGTCTCACACTCTAGGCAAACATCAGCGCTGAGACATTTGTTTTTAATTCCCTCCTCCTATTACAACAATAGCAACAATAAAATCAACCCATAATGATTTCTTGGGCTCACACCAGCTGCTGAGCAAATTAAGACTCTAACAATGGCAAGGATGCAGGGTTTTGGAAAGCGATGGCAAATATTGTACAGACCGTGTCCACCGTCTGCAGCTGTCTTCAGGGGCAGTGAAAAGCTCTCCCTGGCAGCAGCACACCCGGGAATCACCGTGACTGTACCTGCACGAGGAAGGAGCTCGCCTCTTCCTCTTCCTCTTCCTGGCATTTTTATATAGCTAGAGGGAAACAGAGAGGAAGCAGCCGCCACCGTGGGGCCAGAGGATGACTTTACGCTGAACTTCATCTTATGCATCTATGCATATGCCAAATTGCAGGTCTGGGAAAGGCTGCCCAGCTCGGGGCGTCTTCCCAACCCGTATTCCTGTGTGATTAATCTAACAGTCTGCACAGGGGCAGCTGGAGAAACATGGGATGGCACGGCAATTTCATGTATTAAAGGATGCAATCTGGAAAGCGTAGGCGCAAGAAGAAACCCGTAAAGCCCATCTGTATTTCTTTTGCTGCTAAAGGGATGATGGACAGAACAATACAACACCTTGCATATCTCTCGTCCCACCATACAAAGACCTCAAACCACACTGTAGGCACACAGGTGCTTCACAACATGCCAGGAAATTATCTCCATTTTACAAAATGATCTAAATATGTATCTTTTAAAATGACTCCCTTTCTTAGGAGACCACCCCACATTTTACCAAGAGTGTGGAGATTCAGCCACCAAACTGGGACAACCTAAAACTGGGGAATGCTTGAAAAACATAACAAGCGTAAGCAACATGTCAAATGTCTGACTCATGGCAAGGAACCAAACTTGCAAATTAGATGCCTGGACATAATTGCCTTAGGTATGAGACTGCACCCGAGATGCTGTAAGGGCTCTGAGACGTCTCCATTCCATTTTACCTGGGAGCTGCTGGTGAAAGGCTCTGTGCCAACACCTCCTCACCCTTCAGTGCAGGGAAGTCCTTTCCCGCAATAGGGTAAACTAGGCCAAAATTTCACCACAAAATTGTAACACAGTCCAGGGGGAGAGGCAAAGCAGCTTCAAACTCAGGTAGGAAGGGACAGATTACCATCCTGTGAATTACTTGTGGAGCACCACCAAGAGAAAGATGGCCATAAAAGGGGGAAAGTGCGTGACTCATGCCTCTGTCCTTAGGTTATTAATCCAGCATGAAACTCGGACAAAATTTGCCCATTTTGAAGTCTCCTCCCACTTACCTATAGACAACCAACCACAGGGAGGGCAAGGATGATTTCAATACAATGCAGTGTGGGGCTTATGAGAAATTGCTCATGACAGCTGTCCTCTGTCCACTAGAGGAAAACTAAATGCCCATAGTTGCATCAGTCCTTTTTAGGGTTTTATATTGATCGTTCTTCTTTCCATAGCTGAACAGATACTCATGGAAAAGGGCAACGCGTAACCCTGGAGGACTCCACAGCATCTCTGGCACCATTTGCCTTTCTAGGGTCACAGCTTTAGACCAAGTATTAGCATCACTTCAGACATTCTTTTGACCAACTGGTTAGTAAACAGGGGTTTAGCTTGCAGGAAAGGTTTAACGCAGAGATTTCTTTTGCATTATTAGCAGTTACTGTGAAAGTACTGGAACTGTAGCCACTTTTAGGCTGAAAGCCTGAGGTGTGAAGTACAAACTAACTATTTTTTTGGTGCTTGCCTTCGCTCTTGTCTGAACAGCATTCTCTGGTCGTACAGCAGATTTGGGACAAACCTTCGCTGTTTACTTTCTTAGGAGCAGCCGCAGGTCCAGGGGAAGGGGCTGGGGCAGTGGCAGCTGAGAGCTGAAGCAGCCACACGTGCCTGTGGCATCCCGTTCAAAGCTCTTTTCCCTTGCCCAAAACTTGTTCCCCTTGCTGTAGGCTCCCAAAACACGCTTAAGCACCTGTCTACCTTCATTGCCCTCAGGTGGCTTCTCTGGTTTTGATGCAGGAGCTTAGGAACTCAGGATGCTGGGAAAAACCTCAAGCTGATTTTCGCACAACAAAAACAATGCAGCACTATTTTTCCCCCCCAGTTGACATGTTAGTTTTGGTGGTTTCCCTTTATGACTGACAGGTTAACAAGAATTTGCTCGTTCAAAAAGAACTTTTATAGGGAGGATAAAAACGCATTTTAGTTTTTATGTGCTTTGCAACTCACTAAATGACAGAGAGCAGTCGTGTGTAGTCTGCGAGCTGAACATCATTTATCAAAATTGACACATTCAAAATAAGGCAGGGACCTAAATTAGTTATCATAACTAGAAAAATAAACACAAGAGCTAATCTCAGAGCTCAATTTGTATTCTTTATGATAACTTAAAGCTGGCAGTTCTCATCATGTGAGATCTGTGAGCTATAAATAAACTTAGCTTAGAAGAAATGAATATTTTTTACATGCAGGACTTAATGCATTACAGTTTTCTGGCAGAACAAAAAATAACAACAGACCAAAACCATGTCTCATTTTTAATGAAAAAACAAGCCAGTAAAGCAGAGCTCCAAAAAAGGAAATCTCTAATCTACAAATGCAAGTATCCAAGCATGTCTCCAACTCTTCTCATTCAGTTTAATAAGAGAGGAAATCAGGCCACCAGAAGTTTACAGACTAATGCAATTACAGGGTGGCTCAATAAGCACTGATTTGTCTGTAATCTATGACATGTAAGATAAAGCTATGCTAACAGGTCTGGTTTTCCTTTCACAAAGCTGAATGCCCACCAATCAATTAATCAGAAGGGGAAATCATGGGGGAAAGTAGCAGTCAGTTGCTGGCAAATATACGAATGACCATTTCTTACAGCTATTTTTAAGATCCATTAACTAACTGAATAATTGGATTTACCTATAAATAACAAATGCATTTTCATCAGATAGTGTTTAACATTTCTTACATCACAGGTGAAAAAAAAATCCTCTTAGTAGCTCTAGTATTAAAAGGCAAATAAAATTAAACCCATAATAGTAGCACCACTTCAAAATCACCGTGAACTTTCAACAATTCTGTGAATACAAGGATACAAATGTACCATTAAAAAGTCACTCACTGTAAAAAAGCCACTTGAAGAAAACCAAGTTGTTTTGCTCTTTGCAAGTGGGATGAACGTGGGAAACAGCCTTTCTTCAGGAATGGTGAGCGGCAGCTTGCACATGGACAACAGCAGAGAGCTGGACCAGCTCCAGATGTATTAAAAGCAGAGATCATTGTTTTTTGGAACCACAAACACTGCAGACCAGGCTGTTAAAATAAAAATGCTGGTACCCTGGTGCATAAAGTTAAACTCCCAAATTCAGTTCCTGACACCTCAAAAAGTGGTTTCTGGGGCTGCTATATCTAGACGTTACTGATGCGTATACATTCAGATCTAAATGCTAAATTTCAGGTGTTCAACTTTGCAAGTTTGGGATTTGTCAAGATTCCATCAAGAGGAAAAATAAAATGTATGCCAGAAGGCCAATCTGATCACTAACGTAACTTCTAATGCTTGAAAATCTCAGATTCTGAAAAGAAAGGTATAGGGTGCTAATTTTCACTACAACCTCAATAGGAAAGTTATGCAGACTACTTCAAAAGTTTGCCAATGGCTGAATCTAGAATACCCACACCACAGTCCAAGGGCTGACATTTCTCCAAACTAAGGATGATCATTATTCACATTGTTGACTAGGAGGGGAAGTACCCATCTTGCAAAGGGTAATTCAGCTTGACCTAGGTGGGACCTGAGTGGGACCTCTGGGTTGTTTTGTCAGGGCATGGAAAAAGCATGTTGTTCTTCCACCCAGAAATGGTTTTCATAGCACCCTGGTACTCTGCTTAGTGGGCACCATCTTGCTTGGCTACACCTTCCAACTTTGGACTCTCTATAGACGTGCATAAACAGGTATTTAATATTATGTCAGCTGATAACTTCCAAAACCACATCTGGACAGAGCTTCACTAAGTCAGCTAAGTAGAATTTACCCAAAGGTAATATACGCCTTCAATTAGGGAACTGCAAACATCTCAGGAACTAACAACTTGGCTAATGTGCTTACCCCTGCGTTAGCACTGACATCTCTTATTACCAATTAGCGTGGTCTCAAAAAGGATAAAGAAAGGATCATACCTTTGTGAGGTGATGCAACAGCCAGCTATTACAGAAGCACTGCCGAAACCTACAGCGTAATTAAGGGTACGTCTTCAAAGTTGAGCACACCCAAACTCACGCCTGCATGTTGCATCCCGTCACCGCTCTGGTTCATACACAGCAACCTTGTTCCTGGGTTTGGCAGAAGTACCATTTTGCGCTAGTAACACAGGCTGGAGTCCACGTGGCTGCTGCGTTCTCCTCTAAACCTGCCCGTTCTGAAGCAAGGGATGCACATGACTGCCTGTGGTCCTCATCTGACCCAAAGGATGAGAATGCAAGTCTCTGATGTCAACGCACATTTCAATTTTGTAGTGGAAATGGTAATGTAACTACAGCCCCAAACTATGCCAAAACTGCAAAAAGAACTCTAACCAAGACACTTCACCTTGACCATTTAATCAGGAAATCTGATTAATGCTGAGAAGCTCTGGGCACAGCCCAGATGTGGACCTCAATGTACTAGACACTATGCTAGTCTTAACACAGAAATAATAACCTGGTCACAGCCTCCAACCAGAATTAGGCAAAGAGGTGGACACATGAAGGTAAGGTGCAGTATCAGGTGACAAGCTGAAAGTAGTACGGATGAAAAGCAGAGGACGTGCACACGCCATCAACATTACTATTCCCAGCCACAGGTGTGTGTTGGAATTACAATGGTAAGACTTGAAGGAAGACACTGAAAAGCTTTTTTAAATGGTTAGACAGACTGTAATTAAAGCCATAAATCAGAACTTCTTCCAAGCCCATAGGTCATGCAAGGAAAAAAAGCGATCAGTGAACAATCTTCAGACGAAGCCAAGTCCATAGAGGAGAAAGGAGCACAAGACATTTCTGTCTGCACTGGGGAATGTTCAGGGAGACCAAGAGTAAAATAATGCATGTCTTCTAACAGGAAGCTGTTAGCTGTGAGTATAATTAATGAAGGGAACAATTTAATACAGGCCATGATGAATGCTCCTTTGCTGGACGTGTGGAATCAGAACTGGATGTTTTTCTAAAAGATAAGCTCTAATCCAAACAGAAGTCAATTTAGGGAAATCCAGTGGTCTATGTCACAATGCCAGTCATAACGTGATCACAGCTGACTCTTTAAACCTTATAACCTATGAATATAATGAGTCATGAATACCAACAGTAGTGTTCCTTCCTCCAATGAAGTGTCTGGTGATATGGTGCCTGGATGTGGGTGGGTTATGATTAATGATGTATTTTACTGTGAATTTGCTCAAGAACTTTTTTCCCTGATGATTGCCATAGCTTGGACAAGTTCTTCCAGGAATTATGACAAAAAATTGACTTCAGCAAAAGCTCCATTTTATGCCCTTAAGTCCAGCTATTATTTTGCTTTCCCAGCACAAAAATGAGCAAGGATCTTCTAATGGGAACTGGAGCCAAGTTTTAATTATTTAGAATTTATACCAATGTGGCCCCAGAATAAATTATGAACACATCATCGGAATCTAGTTCTTATTACTGCCAGAAATGGCAGTGAAGGTACACAGCAGCATGTTAAACATATAGTCATAACCGTCTTGAGAAGGAGCTTGAAAGTCATTCTCACTGAATGAGAACAGGGAACATAGTAGCCAGCTCAAAACAGATTAAGACACTTCTGCTAGCCAAGTTCTGGTTACCCATCAGGGAACCTGCTGATACCATCACTCCTTTTCCCCAGGTGATCATTACTACCTTTCTTCTGCCTTCTCCAGTCTCTTAACTTCAAGGGCACTGGGACCTCTATTTCATATAAGGCCTTCCTATGCCTTCTGTTCCTGGATGGATGGGTCTGTTTATCCCTCATTTTCTCATCCCTTTGTTCCAGGTTCTTCCATTCTTCCATCACTTCTAGGGTCTCCAGCCACTATTATGTCCTTTCTGCCCCACTGGTGGACAAGTGATTGGGATTCCTTCATGCAGGGTGTTAAGACTTTAATCCTAAATCCAGGCTGAGCTCAACTGATATGAATGCATGATATTCTGCAACCTGTTAAACAATTTTTTGATCTCTGCAGAAAGTTCTGAAGATGCCTGGAGCTCCCATTTATTGGCTTCTGGTTTCCTGATTTTTATTAGTATCAGCAAAGTTCATGCTTTGGTGCCTAGACTACTCCCTGGATTTGCTCTGATGTTGCATTCAAAAATCACCTAGCAATCTCCAAGCTGACCACTGCCCCTTTTCTGAGGACAATATTTCTCATTTGGCCAACACTGATGCTCAGTATCAAAGCAGATATACTTTACAGTGAAGGAAATAATTAGAAAAGTCAAAGGGCAGTAAGGCCTTGGGAGAAATACAGGTTGACGTTCTGAAGCACACAGTTAAATTTATGTTGCTAAAAATTAGCAGGGAATATTATTACAACCTAGAAAGCAAGGAACTATACAAAGAGCCAACCGTTCTTGTTAGAAGATGCTTCTGTAAATTAGATATTGGGGTCCCAGAGCTATTAATTCAAATTAATGTGTTTTGTTCATTTGGATTTCTTTAATTTTGGAACAAGATTTCTTGGTTTGAAAGTGCTGGGCTACCTAAGGGCAACCAGATAAATATCATGAGACTTCAGTATGGGACTTTACCTCTTCCACTCAGTTAATTATCTTTCATTTAAAGTATGCTTGCTTGTATTTTTGCTTTCCAAACCCACTATAAATCTTATTTTAAAATTCTAATTCTTATGAGGTTTAAGTTGCAAGACATGGAATGTACAAAAAAACAGTAGTTGTTGAAAAAGTCTCCCCCCCCCCCCAAAAAAAAAGGAAATGCTTAACAAATAACATTTGTAGTTTTCAAGAGAAAACTGAAAATGTCTTTTGCTGAACGTGCAACTTGGAAACATCATCCCCACATCCTTAAAGGACAACTATTCAAATCCCATTCCCACAAGCCTCCTCTTCACTTCTATTAAAAATGCCATTGTTTGCTCATTGGTCATATGAAAAACAAAGGATAGTGAGTGCTTCTATACCTTGGGCAGACCTGTGTCACATGGGGTCAACATTAAAAGACTAGACTAAGAGGGAAAATGGAAGTTGAAAAGAACTGGGAGCACTTTTGAAAGGCAGAACTATGGGCATCACGTAGCAACAGAAACAACAAGCTAGAAGAGGTTTAAGTGCAGTTTGTAGCTGAGTGATTACCATTAGCAGAGATAAAATGACCCATGTTACTATAATAATGCGCACAAACAGGTATTGCTGGCACTTGATGGCACTAAACCTCCCTAATCATACAGCAATAAAACTAATTCCATTGGCTCAGGCATTATTACTAAAGTCCCAGAAAGCCAAGAAATGCCATTTAGAAGCACAAAAATGTAGCTATACAGTCCTTTTTATTTTCCTCATGCTTTTTAAGCCCTCAGAGGTCAGTCTGACTTTTTTCCAAGCCTTTCTCTGCAACCAGAAAAAGCTAGAAACTTCTCTTTAATTATTTTTAAAGCAAGCTGAAATTCTTCTGTGCTCCTCCAATTGAACTGAGAGTTTCAGAGAAATGCTAACTATTCCAACGCTCAGAACAGAACCAAAAAACCTGGCAGTACAGAGAGGACAGAACCACTTATGCGTAAGTACCATCCAGCCATGCTGGGCGTTCATTGCCCTTTCTTTTGTTTACGTTGTTGGACACTGAGGTGCTCTGCTAGGACCTTGTATGCTGAGAAGAGGACTGGCAGTGCCTGATCCAAATCCATGCAATCAAAGAGTCATCTTCTGCTACCACATAATGTTAAGCGCAAGTCAGCCCCTCCCAGGATGTTTTTGTATTTACTCGTTACCAAGACAAATTACTGGCCTGAAAACACCACTTCAGTTGCAAGACAAGATGATTATTTTTCACTGTGCGGGGATATTTATTTGCCTGGGAACACAGGTTCTTATAAGGGCTGGAGAGTTATGATAGATATCACCCTCAAGAGCCTCCTTCCTGAAAAATGCCAGGAAATTGTATCAGCTCTGTACTCTGAAGAGAACCAGCCATGAGCTGATTCATCTGAATCTCTGAAGACATAATGAGAACAGTTTTGGCTAGGTATGAAAATTTACTTACTTTCAGTGCAGGAGTTAACACGCGGTAGGTAGAGTCTGGGAACCGTCAGCTAGATACAGGTTACTTGCACGTAATAATAACTCGAGTATTTCTTCCAAAACTTGCCTCTACCGTATCACCTAATAATGTACTAAACTCTAGAAATGCTAGAACAAACAGCTGTGTGTATACAGGAGAAACACCACCCAGCCAAGCAAAACACACCCCAACAAAATTACCGGATCGCATCTACCTTTACCAATAAGCAACCTTTCCAGTTTTAGCTGATCTTAAATTCAAAATGATTTAGTGCAAACATGCAGCACTCAACAGTTCAGTAAAATTCAGAATGCCAAACCTGACAGAGCAACTGCAGAACTGTAATGATTTACAGTCTTTACTTTTTTCTGTTAAGGCTTATGATGTCCTTTAGTCACACACCTGGAAAGGCTGTGCCTCTGCTTTAGGGAATTTATGTTCCTGCAGTTCCTCCTTACTTCCTAAGGGCTGAGCACAAATTACAGCTTTTTAAATGAGCAGCATTCATTAAATCAAATTGCTAGCAGTACTGCACTGCCTGAATGTGCCCCTAATTAGTCTTAGAACAGTTTTGCTATGTACCAAGAGAAAAGAGGTGGCCCTGCCTTTTCACTAATCATATCTGTGCGAACTCCAAAGCCCCTAGCAATAATGTTCCGGCAACGCTTCTCCACTTTTGGCATCACTATAAATAGTATCTTTAAACTACTGTCACATTATCTTCATACGCCCAGCCCTGCACCAGTTCAAAGCAAGGACAGTTTTGCTGTTGACTTCAGCAGGAGAAGGCTGAATGTCAACCACAGCTTTCATGCGAGTCAAGGGTGAGCTGGACAGTCTTCCAAGTATGAAATGCTAAATGGCGATTTTGGCTGGATCACAGGCTTACCAAAGAGCAGAGACAAAATACTGCAGTCTTCCTCCAGAAAGGTCAACGGTGTACTCTCATCAGCTGTCTAATTAGTATGATTTAATAAATATTAATGTACAGCCTGCATAGGCAAAAGGTAATGGGAAATATATCACTGGCTTGAGTAAATTAGCTCATTGCAATAGGGAAAAGCAAATAACTTACAGAAACAAATATTTGCATTAAACTGTATTGTTTGTTTTCAACATGTACAAGGCAGAATTGTAAACCAGGGGCTATGGACAGCTTCCACATCATTGCCATACTAAACGTTTCAAAGCGTCCTAGCACTACGCAGAGAAAGTCCTGTGGAATTCGCACCTCCTGAGCACAGCTGCGTGTAACACTTCCCAGCTTGATCCTAGACAGTTGTCCATGCACATGTGTAATGATCGCATGGTATGTGGACAGCAAGCTATGACTTCATAGCCTGGCATAGCCACACCAGGCAGGACTTCATTCATATGGGGCTGCAGGATCACTTATTCGGGGGAAACCATCTCTGCCTGTTTTTAAGTAAGCAACGAAGGAAAGAAAGCTGAAGGCACCACTTACTTCAATGAATCTGCCCGATTGATTTCAATTGGAACAGAAATACACGCATTGCTGTTTGAGCTGGCATCACAACCACAAGATTATACTGCAAGGACAGTAAAAGTATTTAATCTTTTAACCTTTTTTACAGAAAGTGGGCACTTGATTTCATTTGATGTGAGTGTTCCCCAGGCACCCTACTTAATTTTTGGCTTAGGCAATATCCTGAATTGAAGCCCAGAGACTGAACTGCAGCCAAGGCTGGCATTCTGCTTTCTGACACCTTAATGCATTTGGATCCAAACATCTAAAATTTATTATCATTGCTCTAGTACTTCAACAGCTCTGCACTGCATACAATTCAATGAAGAATGCCATGCCTTCAGGGATCCGCTGGACGCACGGCCAAATTTTCTTTTCATCTACACCTTCTGGTAATATACTGGGTGTCTCAGATATGCTGTAACTTATGACTGCAGACCTGTCTATGTTAAAATAGAACCAGGACAGAAAAGCACTTCATGGACTGTCTCAATATTTTTGTTTTCGGTAATGCTTGATTAAGACACCAGGAGAAAAGAGAAGGGAGAAACTCCTGCAAAAACACAGTATTTAGAGACTTGCTAATTGTGAAAGCCAGTACCACATATATTCCAGATTTATATTTATGCAGAATTAAGCTTTTATAATATAGTATGGCACAGTTAAAAAACTAAAACTTCTGCTGACGATCCCACAACCATCCCAGAGAGCCCGTTCCAGGGGGGGAACTTTGCACAAATACCAGCACTTCGGAAGTCCTGGTGTCACCCTTTTGACAGCACAAAATCCCACCTCCATCCCAAAGAAGATTACATAATGACTGATAAGTGATCTATACAGTCTGTACAGTTTGGATCCCTTAAGATAAAAGGATTAGAAAGGGAATAGTCAAAATGGACTTAGCAACGACAAACGCAAGTTATCCTTGTACAGAAAAACAGCTGCGTATGCAGACCTCGATCATTCTGCTTCCAAGTATGTGCTTTCTACAGAGACTGATAAAAAACATCAATCTTCAAAAATCATAAAAGCCAGTGAGACACACGTCTTGCAAGTTGTAAAAACAAGATGATACAAATAGCGTTTTAATTTTGATTTGCTTCTTTGGGGGGGGGTGCAAAAAGGGGCAAATCAGGGGGTGCTATTTAGAAGCCACATTTTTCAGTATTTCTTTGCAAATTTTGAGACTAGAAACCTGCTTTCAAAAATTAAAGGTATTCCTGGCATTTGGCATTTTTGGAAAGAAAAACCATACCAAGTATTTCAGGAGTTGTGATAAAATCAGGAGAGTTAGGGAAACATAATAGGTATTTTTGAATTGCAAAGTAACTCTTTCATATTAAATGCCATCAGAGACTAGTAGGCTGCTTTCATGGAAAAGAATACTGCAATGTACTGCAAGAATAAGTGTACAAATAATGACAGGCAAGGTTGATTTAAATTTACACTTTTCATTTGTCAATCTTACCTATAGTTGTTCTACTGCTACAGTTAATTGTTGTACCTTCATGAGCCCTCAAGGCTAACAGTCTTGAAGAAAATCCAATTTAGAAGACAACTAACACGTATTAAGCAACTAGAAGGACTCAGAATCGGAAGATCTGGATTTCATTCTCCTATCTGCTGCTGACTTGCTGCTGACCTTCAACAAAATACTTAACTTATCCAGGCTGCAACCCTACCTTAACATGCATCTCTTAAGATTGCTATGAGTTTTAATTAATTAATTCATGCCTATAAACCTTTCAAAAGCCTAGGGGTAGAAGGGGCTATGGAAATTAAAATTAACAATATTCTCCTACATATAGCGGTACAGAGTGACATACGTTTGCTGTATGAATATAAATGCAGAGACACATAAACATACACAACATGTTTCCACAGAACTTCTTCAGACTTGTTCCCTCAAGTAACAGCAATATGGAAATATACAATGCCAATACAAATAAACATTACACATCCCTACAGATCCTTCATTTTCTGTGTAGGTAGCTCTGATGCTGCCTCCCCTCTACTGCACATTCTTAGGATTACAAATTATGCTTGTTTAACAATATTATGAAAAATAAATTGTTCTTACCCTCAGCCCCTGCTCCATGGACAAGCAGAGGACCTGCCAGGGTGCTGTGTACCTGAACATGTTTGGCCCCTTCTGTAGACAAACTAAGTAGCAAAAGGCACGCAAGTCTCTCAAGTCTCCTGCTTGGTTTTCATCTGAGGGATGCTTAAATGGAGAGAAATCCTTCAGTTGTACTCTTCAAGGGCCCCCCGAGCAGACTCTAAGACAGTGTTACAGCCATTCAACTTGCACCCTGAAGAACTGAATAACTAATTCAATAAGAGGCTTTTTTCTTGGGAAGAGCTTAGCTCAAACTCAATTAGCATAAATAGGATGATAACCTTTGAACCTCCCACTCCTTCTCCTGGAGAAGCCGATGGTGGACAGCATGCCGCGGCAGGGGTGCTCCCTCCCCTGCAAATCTCGAGTTTGTTTGTATTTCCACAGCTGGCATTCGACTCTGCTTCACAAGTCCAGAAGCAGCTATCAGAGACAGTCTGTAGCTTTGCATTTTTTACTTCTGCTATTATCTTTTAGCCTGGCTCAAAGGAAATCCCTTTTCCTCTAGTCAGGAAGGTTTCCCCTTCCCTGTCTCTGACATCCTGACCTCTACTTGGCAATCGGCATTATTTTGCTGAATAAATTCACACAGAAGCTGCTATAAACACTCTCAAGATAAAACCACTATAGTAAATAAAGTTACCACCCTAGATGAGACTGAAAAGTTTTCTCCAAAATACACTGAAGTGAGCTCTTTGCAACACTGGAAATATGATATGGTGCTTGTGGTTAATTTTTCCTTAATGGATTGACAGTTTTTCAATCAGAGACCAAAGCGTAGTCTCCAAGAGATTAAACTGGTAAAAGTGTAAAGTTCTGTTATTTTCTACATTTACGTTACTTCAGTGATGAAATATAATGGTACTTCAGTACCCTAGTGCTGCTCCGAAAACAGCGGGATGCTGTATGCACACCATGGCTACATTTCCTTTTCAGGCCATCACCGATGCAAATTCAGCCACACAGATCAAGTAACTAACTGGCTTTTTTTTTTTAACTTCAGTAGAGGAAGAAGTAATTTTAGATTGATACTGACTCAAATCTGACTCAGTGATCCTCAATACCTTATTTCCAGTACTTGCACTGCTGCAATCCCACCCAAATAACTTAAAGGGATGCAGGAACAACTGTGCAAGAGTCGTCTCTACAGCTACTTCCAGCAGAGAACTGAGGAGCCAGTGCACAGCGCTGCTCCCCCGTCAGCTCAGTGTCCTGAAAACAGTCGTAATGCAGTTCTGCAAGTCCCACTGCGGATGAACTGAGTGCTCCTGAATAGCTCAGAAACTGCTAGCCAAAAATACTGTGATATATCAGCCATATTTAGGATAGATAACTAACTGTGAACAACACATTAAGGCTGCTTTTACATCATTTGCATTAAGAAATATTCATACAGGTAAACAGCTAAAAAGACATAATCTGAACTTTTGTGACCTGGCACCCATACAAATATAACCTGCTTATTTTCTGCAAAAGTTAGCTTTCTTTTCCGCCTTTCATTTCAGGCTTTTCCTCCTCTCTTTTTAATTAAAATACCAGGACTACTCAAACAGCTTGCCCCCATAGCTGATTTTAAATGAGAGTTCACAGAACCGCTGATGTCAGGAAATTAATATAAACATTCCCATGCCAAGATCAGAAAATTAATGCAATTGTTGACTTGTCTTCAGGGAGAAACAGCAAACAGATATGCTAAAGGGAAGCCACAAAGAGATGTGACTGCCACCCAAGCGGGGCTCTATTGACACCGATGGTACATGCTAATGAATGCCCACTGCGCCTGAAAGCCCATCCTTCTTCCCTCTTACCAGAAATCGTTAACACCAGGGGAGAGCTTTCCATGGCTCAGAAGTCAAAATCCTAACCCTCACAGCATTTCTCTCCAGTGGGTTGTTTTCAGAAGACTTATTATTGAAATCTTCCTGGAAAAGGTAGGCAGGATTTACAGCAGCGACGCAAAACGCAGTTGGTCCTCGCAGGAGAATGCAAAGCACATACCAATAAATATCACACCCACATTTTGTGGTTTGTGTTTCTCAAGCAAGGGTCATTCGACTTCCTGTGAGACTCTGACAGCACAGGATTTACCAGTGCTGCCTTTCTACACCTCCTTTTATTTCCCAATAAATACAAAGCCTTTGGATAAGGTTAAGAACTTACTCAAGCTGATGAAGCCATAAAAGTTGTTTGTCTTCCAGTTATCCACGACTAAAGAAGATGATCACCAAACAGATTAAACCTCCTGCTGTGAAAAAATGCATGGCTAAAATACTGGACTGGAATTTATGAGATCAAATCCAATCCCAGGCTCTGATGTCTTGGGAGAAATCACTTAATCTTGCCGTGCCTTTTATCAGAAAGGTGTTTATAGCAGATTTTGCGAGTTGTGTGCAAAAAGTATGCTTATAAGGACACTTGCTAATCTATTTCCTTCTTTGAAGAATGCAGGAAAAACAATCTTTCACATAAAATCAGCATGTGAGAGAAGTACTTGTATCTTTTTTATTTTATTATCTTTTATTATCTATATTCAAAGAACCCAAGAGGAAGAAACACTCCAGATTTTCATTTTTCATTTTACTCTTTCTTACTCCCCGTTAAAGTGTTTCGCTGCAGTTTTCCTGGTCTCTCAGTGCTCCACTGAAACGCCATGTCTCATTCAGCACAGCGCACTGCAGCCCTGTGAGGAAGACCTCGGCCACCCTTCCTCTGCTCACCACTTCTGACCTTCGACACCAAGACATTTGAAATTTGCTGAAATGCCTCTGGTTTTGTCCGTGCTGTAGGCAGTGTGCAAACACAAAATCGGTGTGGGAAATAATGCATCACTGTGCTCTGTTTTTCCCTTGCAAAAGGTAGAAAACTGGATTTGTACCAGCTGTGCCGAACGTAGCCTGGCTGGCAGAGGACACTGCTGTATAGGAGCCAGAGGCTCTCTCAGTCCTGTAAATGGGCACTCAAAGACTTTAAGTAATTGCAAAGTTTGGCAACAGCAAAATACATAGTTTGATGATCTGATATTTGGGCAAAAGTACTTAGGAAATGCTGCATACTCCCAAATCTGTAATTACTGAACTTCAGGAGCAATATATTGCAATAACAAAACCTGCAGGACTGAATAAGAAAGCCCAAGAATTCAGACTGGTGAGCTCTTCAGCAAAGAGTGACAGGTATTTCTAATATTTGTTGCTTTATTATTATTATTATTATTATTATTATTATTATTATTATTATTATTACTACTACTACTACTACTACTATTATTATGCTTCTACTGTACTGCTCCTCCCCCCTTATGGCAAGAGTTCTCCTACCGGAACAAAGACCTGTTTTTCCATTCCTACCTCCTGGCTGGAAAAGAGTAAGCTAGAAATTTAGAAGTGGCTTTAAATTTATCACTTTGTTCATCTTACCTCTTCTCTTCTGTTGCACATCATTTTATTATCCCCATTTTATATGTGAAACAAAAGATCAGATTCGAACTTATGTCTGTCACCAGACAATCTGTGCAAGATCTCAGATAGTACACCAAAAATATGCAATGTCAGCAATATGAGGAGCCTGTCTTTCCCAATCACATATCCCAAAGGCCAACCATATTTCCATCCACAAATGAAAAAGCTTGGAAAAAACAGCCTTGTCTGGGGCTGGATGACAAGCATGGAGCATGTAAACCTGGAAACCATCCTGTGGCTTTGTGGAAGAAAGTCAAGATATCATTCATGTGAGCTGAATGATTTTCTTACTTCTTTTGGTCAGTCTAATAAAAGATATTGCTTCTTTCTACAAAACCTTATTGCCTGGTAAACCTCTGTGGATACAACAGTACTATGATTATTAAATGTACATCCTCCTAACAAAACAGTGCCATCTCTGGGAAAACACAGTGTGTAGTGATTACAACATCAGCTGATACTTGGTGCTCCAAGGAGTAATACCATAAGGAGTATTTCAAGAAGAGCATAGACAAGAAGTTGTTGCTTAGTACCAAATAACATAATTTTCTCAATACTTAGAAAAGCTTATCTTATCAGGGGAAAAAGACTTTATTCTGGAAAAAAAAAAAGTTAAAAAAAGGCTAATGAGGTGTCTACAGGCTGGACTAACGTTGTCTGGAAAGACTAATTCACATAAACAGCAGAAACTTGAGGAGCACAATTTTCTACTTTCTGTTTGAAAGGAAAAGCAGTAAGAAAGGGTGTAAGAAAAAGGCAGTCTGTCCAAGTGCTCTGCAACGCACCCATACACGCGTCTGTCTCTTTTGACCACATTTCTCAGAAGGAATGCATGAGATCATGGAGACTAAGATCTTATCAGTCAGTAGATGCAAAACTTCCCTTGAATACATCATTCTGTGCACTACATACAACTAGTGATGACACAGAGGCGTGAACTATTTTCACATCATACAGAAAATGACTTGGCTTGGTGAAGATCTGTAAGAGCTCACCAGCATGTTGTCAAACAAATCCTGCCACCAAAATTGCAGGAAGAAGACATTTTGCAAGCCCCAGTCTAGCTCTGGGATCTCAGCAACCTGTGCTTCTAAAGCATGGCTCAAAATATGTGGAATTAAATGGGTATCTAAGTATACCGTGCAATGAGCTTTGGACTGGGCTCATTCACTGGTACTCACACAGCTCTCCCTAAGCAGGAAATCCTGAATTCTCACTCATAGTCTTTTCAAATCAGATGCAACTGCTGCTTGCCCACCTTTTAACCTCTGAAACACCAAAAGCCAAACACTTTTATAAGTGGGAAACATGACAAAAATCCTGAAACAATTAGTAGAAGAGGAAACTCCCTTAAATTCTTCGCTGTAACCAGGATTTTTTATATTTATATAGCTTCCTAACTCAGTACCTCTGAGACCCCCAGTATGAAAAGAACAAGAGGAACACATCTGCATCAGAAGGTAGTGTGGGATGGATGTACATTGGCTGTCCTGGAAGATACTGAATGACTCTCCCTAACGATTCCGCTTCTCAGCTTTTCTAGGGTGTCCCTCCCTACGTAATATGCCAAACTTGTCCCTGGGCTGCCTACACAAGAGATTACGCACTAATCACAAAAGTGCAACCTCTTGTGGTTTGGCAGAAAATATCACAAGCACTTACATAACGACAGTCAGGATCATGTGTGGCATCACCATGGAAAAACAGCCTTTTCATTAGCCCCACGGTACTTACAATGGTGCTGGCACTGTGGTTTGATACTGACGCAAGGAGAACAGGCAGCCACGGTCACACGGCAGTGCAAGCCAGTGCTAAAGGAGCTGCTGTAATCCTGCTCACCTCCTCCCTGGCCATGCTGGCTTTGGTTGTCTGTCTGGTGATAGAGCTGAAAAGCAATCTCAGTAAAAAGGAAAAAAAAAAAAGTGGTTCATTTCTGGATGTATTCAGCTTCCAACTGAACAAACCCAAACATCACCCAGCATGAATTGGCACTGCAGTTTCCTAAACACCGCGTTTACCTTGGGTGGTCAGCTACCAAGCCACCGGCTAGGCATCCCTCTCCTAATTCCGTGAAACTTGTTCAGCTCATAGTTTGAAGTCGTGATTGTGTTCAGTTCAAATCCACGAATGTGCTTTCCATTTGCAGTATCTCAGGCTCCACTGAAAAATTGCTGCAGGAACTTTAATAAATGCATGTTGTGAATAGACTGATACAAGACAGAAACAAGATCTCCTGTGTCATCTTGTCCCATCACCTGTTATGGCAGGAAAGCAAGTCAACTCATCCTCTTTATGAACTTATTCAAGCTCTTTCTTAAAAACATCTAAGAAAATTTTCTCCCTGCTGTTGCCATGGAAGCGTTAGTCTGATCCTTACGGGCTGCCTTCTAGTTTCTCGTCTACATCTACTAATGGCTAGTTCATCCTTGTTTGTTCTTTTTCCAGTACTGACCATTTGGTTTAGTAACCTACTGCCCTTCTTGGTGTTTCCTTCCCCGATGCATGTATAAACTTCTGATATATCCCAGTCTGCATTTTGTAGACTAAACAAGTAAAGCTCCTTTAATCTCAAATTGCATATCAGGCTTTCATCTCTGTGCTGTCCATGCAGACCTCCCCTCATTCCACTGCAGTGTCAAGTCATGTTTTTGGAGCATGGGTGGCCAGAAATGCACATGGCGTTCCACGTACGGTCTTATCAGCGGTGTCTACAACGGTGTTCATGTGTCCCCATTGCTTTTGGAAATGCCCTGATTTGTAAGGAATCATAGCCGGAGAGGGGAGAAATCCTCTTTTTGTGGCCACATAAGTAAAGACAGCCCTCAGGGGACTCCCTGAGTACATAAGGAAGGTATTTATGCAGAAAGCGTACAGACAAAGAGAGTGCGTGACACAGGAGGTGCTGGCAGTTGGGCGACAGTGCAGGAGACACTCACAGTTGCGCTGCTCTCATCCAACAGGATTACCCCAATTAAAAGATGACAACAGCTGCAAGCAGATGGGCACTTCAAACACAGACGTTTTCTCCAAAACTGGTAGCAGGAGCAGCAGCAACAGCTGTGCTGGAAAGGCAATGAGCTAGTGCACTGAGAAGCAGAGAAAGTATGTCGTCCTTCCCAAACCGTCTTATACATGCTCCTCTCAGACGGGCTGACACAATTTCTTACCCTCTATTTGTCTTCCAAGCTAAAACGACACTGAGCTAATGAGTGAATGATTAAGCACCAGCCCATGCTACTCTATGCCCTGGATACGATTACCGGAGTTACAGTGCCAAGCTAAACACTTGCAGCTCATTTCCTTTGCATGAAATGGCATTAGAAGGGAAAAACGAAACAGAGGATGCTCACGCAACTGCTTTGTTTACACAAGAGAAACTTTCAACAATCCACTGGGGAACTCGGGGAGAAAATCCCTTCTCCCTTCGCACCATGCTCTTTCTGGTGCTTCGTGTCGGAGCAGTCTGTACCACCACGGCCACAAAATCAACCATCTGTCAGACCACCAGTTCCCAGGCATTGCCCTGCCAAGCTTTATTGCAGAAAGCAGTAAATAACAAATAATTGTCATAAATATGGATCCAAGACTCCCTGGATCCAGCACCAGCCCCTGCTGCCTCCTGACCCCCCGCCAGCCCCATCCCTCCTCGCACCCTGCTGCACCCTCTGCCATTGCCTCCTCTGCACGGCCGAGGACGGCTCGGGCACGGCTGGCACAGCGTCAGGCGTGGGCGAGCGGCGCTGACGCTACCCGCCGGCATTCAAAGGCTCTCTGCCGTGTTGATTTCAGGGCTCTGAAGCAGAGAAATCCACACTGGCCTTGCGAGGGTTTAGCAGAGGTTATTCATGCATGGTCAGGCGGGTCTCGGCGCTTGCAGCGCAACGCCCATTGGCATGCTTTCTGCTGGGGCTGGGAAGCTGGGTATGGAGGAAAATTCCTGCTCTTGTCTGCTCACTCCCTCTTAAAACTTCTCATAAAACCTACATCTGGGTCTCATGTGCATTGACTTTTTCACTACGAGAGCTCCAGGAATGGAAAGAGGGAAGAGGGAAAGACACAGTCCCAACTGGAAGGTCCCAGGCAGCCCTGGACGTGTGAAGATGTTCCTCTTCACCAGCTGTGTGAAGAAGTTCACCAGCTGTATAGTATAGTTTTATTACAGCTTCTGTATTACATTTGCTTTTTTTTTTTCCCCCAGGGGATAGGAGTAATACCATACATATTTGTGCCAAATAATGCATTGGATCACACAATTCATTGGAGAAAAAGTGGGCAGTGTGAAACGTTAGCCTGCAACTCATGTGCTTTCCCTTGGAGCAGGTAGGTTTTGCATCCATATATAAAAAGTACAAAGTAAATAGTCTCTAAACATAACTTGGGTGAGTCTAGGGACCCAGACTGGGGTAAGCTGGGATCAGCTCTACTCAATCCAAAATCTTAGAAACTTGCAGTGTGTTGCCCTCATCCCTCCTAACTCCTTCATGGCTTCATCCTACCTTGTTTTGATCTTTCATTTTATTGATCTTTCATTTTGATCTTTAATTTTATTTCTTGCCTAGGCCCTATCCTCCCTGCTAATGGCCTGTGCCCTGCTCAGGGCTTTGGAAGACAAGCTCTGGCTCCAAAAGACATATTCAGGAGCTGCATCCTCTGATAAACACCACTGTCAAACCACTGGTGGCTAAGGAACGAGGATCTGTGAATTCACCCCATGTAGATATATGTCTCAAGAAGAATAGATATAACGCCAACACAACGGGCTTGGCAGCTTGGTTTTCACAGAGGTAAAATTCAGCTGGACAAACATCAATAAAAATCCAGCCATGTCAAATCCTTCCCTCTCATTTCAATTAATAAGTATTCCATTTACTCAACTCTGGTTCAACCTCGCTTAAGGTGTGTCAGGTATTTTATGTAGTTTTGGTGAATGCTCAGCATTGCCCTAGCCCACCCAGGTCATTTCTTCATTTTCTATCAATACACAAAGTCTCATCCTATTTTAAATCTCAATAGCAACAACAGCCTACCATCATGTGCAAAGCACTCAACTGCCTTAGGGCACACTCTTCTCTAATTCTCCAGTACAATGATCCTTTTCTTCTGCCTTTTAGCCCAATCCCTTTAAAAACAGAAATTTTGTAACAAGATTTGTACAAATCCCCTCATTTTCTGTTCATTAATTAGTTATAATGAAGCACCGTTTATAGATAAGCTATGAAAAGTTACTGCACTGCCTCTTGAACCCCTAGAGAAATTCTTACCCTGAACTTTCTACTTCAAGACCTTCCCTCACAATCACGATGGGCGCCTGTGCATACACCTCCTGCTCCCATCCACTGACAGACGGACAGACTGTAGCCTCTATTTAGCACTAATTAGTAGCTGCACCCACTTGCAGTGTTTAAAACGTGCAGCACGATCTGAGTTTTCTTTACGGCAACTGAAGTTTTCTCCTCGTGGCATTAATTGCGCTTAACAAGCGTCTGCCCAGAGCAGGCAGAGGCCGAGCTAGTCAGAGCTTTCTCTTACGCCAGATGTGGCGGCTGCAGGGCACAATTACGGGAAATAACCTTTGCAGGGGGAGAGGAGGCGGCAGAAGGCTGCTTTGGTGCACACACCCAGTAACATACAGATGTCTGCGCACACTCACACACACGTGTGTATGTCTGCAGTGGTGCACAAGGAGATGCATTCCTGCCGTGTGGGTTTCTGGTGTGGCGGTACACACTTATTGTTAAACATAACTTCATGTTACTTGCACAAAAACAATAACTTCATATTACTTGCACAAAATTTCACTTTGTCCCTGCCAGGACCGATAAAGGTTGCTATTGTACAAGAGTCTCACTTAAGATATGGAGCATTTTCAAGGATGAAAGCACTCCAGGCATTAGCAACTGCCTGGAAACCCAGCAGTGGGACTAATTCCCTGACTAATGCCATACTATGATGCCTTTGCAGCATTGTTTGTTACACGCTCCTTGTTTGCCTGCACCGAGTAGCGACAATGCATTAAGACAAAATATCTGCTGCTGGTATTTAACTGGTAGCCATATGGTTATTGCACCAGGTCCTGCATCCGCTTAGCTGGGTGTGCTGTATGGATACTAGGAGTGGCTATTCATTACACCGCCACAAAGGCTCCTTTGGCTCAGGATACTGAGACCAGCTGTGCCTTCCATGGATGACTGTTATGGCTGAAACACTGTCATTTGAGTACATGTGAAGAGAGATGTTGATAAATTAGTCTAAAATCCCAGATTCAGTTCAAGAGGTTGCTTCTGTGCATGCAACAGTTTTGGACTGTGGTATGATGTTGTTAGCAGGCCTTTTTTATCACTGATTGCAGCTGCCATTCGCAGTGATGGGCATAACACAAAAAGAAGGAAGATCTGCTAGATTAGAGCAATTCAGATAGAGAGACTGATCTTATCTGTCTTTCACAGACAACCACCAACATTCATCTAGGATCCAGGCTTCCCAGAACTGGGTGGTGCTGTATATGGAGAGATACCCTTGTCCTTGGGAAACAGCTACCTTTCACTTCAAGGTATTTTCTAAGATGCAAGACTAAACAACTTCTACAGCGCCAATCCATTAAAGTCAGGATTCCTGCAAGCTGATCATTCAGCTAGCAGCATACACTCGTTCAAAACCAAACACATGCATTTTAAAATCTGGTAGCTAATACAATAATCATAAAGCATGGTATGATTTATGGAGGATTTATGACTTATAAAGGAGGTATGTCATCTGTTTTTCAACTGAAAGGTTACAAACAAGAAAAAGGTGAATTCACTGATTCATCTTCCTTACTTAAATGCAGCACTGCAGTTTTGTCAGTTGCCCATACATCCCTTCGCCCGTTTCAGAGACACTGCTGCCCTGTTGCTGTTGTCAAGGAAAGCAAAACACAAACACTTGTCTTTCCAACTTGTGTAATTTGCAAACAAAAGCAAAGGACAGGTGAGAGTCAAAGTTGCGTGGAAACAGATGCTTTGACTCACTGGAGCACCTTTGGATGCAGCCAGGGTAGCAGCCCACCTCTTAAAAGAGTCAGAAGCAACATTTAAAAGGAAACCCTGACGCTGTTTGATTAGTATTGTTTAACAGTGCCTTGTTGAGCCAGAAAGGAAGCAGTCATTTGGTTTCTAAGGAGCACCACCAAAAAAATACCATCAAAACAAGATAAACGTTGCAGCCTGAACAAGTTTCTCAGCACGCAACTCCACCTAGGAATTTCTCTTACGAAATCGGGCTCTCCTGTGCCTCCAGGTCCACCCACTGGGAGAGACCCAGCTTGAGGAGCGCACTTCCACAGCTGCGCTGCTTGTAATGGGCTTTCTGGAGGTATGTGCGGCTTGATATTTATTGTAAAGCCTGTACACCAGGCTCTGATGCCCAGACGGGGCCTGAGCCAGCAAGCCAGGAAAGGGCAGAGCGACCTTGGAGGCGGAAAGCCTGTCCCTCCATGGGGTTCATCTGAAGAGTCCTCCTTACCCCCCAGTGCTCCACAGGCACTGTTCCAGAGGGCTGGGTGGGAAGAAAGCATGGACAACCCCGCGCTGAGGTGTGCCAAGCCCACCCAAAGGCTATCCCGAAGGCATAGCAACACTTTCACACCCTCTCCTGCCCACCCACGGCTGTTCCCTGCCTGGAGGTCACAGGCTTCCCTCCGCGCTCCCTCTACACTGCTTCCAGCAAGGTATTCTCCATGAAACACATCTTATTAGCAATGCTGCATACAGCCTGAGAGAAATGCAGCCTTTTTGTTGGTTAGCTGATCTCTGGTGGAAGCAGCTCCACACAAATGAGTTGCAATGCATAGCACAGGTTACCAACACCAGCCTGTGAATAAGACCACAAACAGCAAGAACAGGGAACCACCTGCATCTTTAGAGACAGTAAAATTACTTTACTGCCACCATCTTCCCTCTCTGACAAAGCATTTCCCAGCTTTTGCTGTTTCTCCAATGGTTTCTCCCCTAACTTGGGAAACAAGCCCACTCCTGCAGGACCATCCAACCCCATTTCACGTACCCTAAAAGCCTCAGACACAGACCATGCCCATACCATTTCTGTGGTTCCCTTTTCAATCTGTATTTATTCTATAAATGGTTGTGGCTTGGTTTTAATGGTGCTTTTATTCCTGCATCTTTTGTATCAAGTCTGGCAAAGGAAAGTCAATCAAGGTCAGTGCAAGGCTTCTTTGTACAGTTAATTGAAACGCTCTTCTATTACAGTCAAGCAATAAGGTGTCTGCCTTCAAATGGGGCTGGCTAGAAGAAGCAAGAAATGGAGGCACATGAAACAAAGTCATAGTTTGTACTTGTCTTGGAGCACTTCTCCAT
The DNA here is from genome assembly GCA_008711295.1 of Anarhynchus alexandrinus. Taxonomy (NCBI): domain Eukaryota; kingdom Metazoa; phylum Chordata; class Aves; order Charadriiformes; family Charadriidae; genus Anarhynchus; species Anarhynchus alexandrinus. The sequence goes on from VUYV01000023.1 coordinate 6,265,640, forward strand.
GGCTGTCATTGAACTTCATTATTTCCTTATTTCTAAGGAAATAAGGTTAAGCATGGAAATCCTCCTGGGAAGGAGGAGCAAGAATTACTCCTTGAGACCTTCCTCTTAGGTTTACACCTTACTCCACGGGAGAACAATTTCAAGGGTGTGGGATGCTGTGGACGTGCTGCTGACACCTTTCCCTTTATCCCTCTGGAGCTCCCAATTAACTGGTGGAGGCAGGTGACAGGAGCTGAAACTGGAGCAAGCATCACAGGTGTGGAAGAGCCAAAAGGGAACAGACACAGCAACTTCCCTTCAGAGATGAAGGCTGATGTTAAGACTGTGGAGATGTACAAGCTGGGAAGAAGAGAGCAAGATGACTAATTAAAAGATGGCACTCATAACATTCAGTTTTGTCACTGTATGTAGTCTTCACTAAGATATTTAAGAGCTCTAGACAGTTGGAGAGAAGCATTTGCCATTTCGCAATTCAAGTTAAAACCAAACAGAAAGGGGAACATATCCCACTTTATGTTTCTTGGCTGAGCTTTGGCTATTTGTGGGTTTTCTAAATTTTTCTGACAGTCCCGCTGCAGTTTTCCCTGATCACTGCTGGGACTGAGGGGAGAGAAGAAATGGGGCTGAGGAAGAGAAATGGAGGACACATCAGCACAAATGCTTACTCTGAAGGATACTAATGAAGAGTAACCCATTGTGCCTAGCCTTCCTACATGTTGGTGGGGAGAAAATAAAAAAAAAACCAAACCAGAAAATATCTTCTTGCTTATAATACTATTGAATTTCCCCCTGAAGTACCAGATCGGATTATTAGCATAATTAGATTATACATTGTATTGCTGTGAAGTGGGAACGGCTTGGCTTCCTTTCCTCTCATTAAAGAGCATTGTTCACAACTCAGCACAGCACTACTTTCAGCAAGGCCACCATTTTGGGGTATCCCAGTTCTTTGTGGATGCCTGAGTGCTGGAAGGGGCTCAGGGGAGGTTTAACTGAGCTGGCGCAAACGCTGAGCACATCCATGCTGTAGGCAGACTGGGCACTGCTCAAGTCACTGGAACAAGAGGGATGTGTTGTTCACAGGCAGAGCAGGCACTCAGCAGACAAAGGCAAAGCCTTTAAGAAGGTGCATCCATTGGGGAGAGCTGGGGCAGGATGCTGTGGCCCCATGGTTCACTCATATCCTCTGCTGCAATGGTGGCTAATCAGCTGTACACAAATAATGGCGGTCTCTTGTGCAGCTGCTCTGTGGTTAAGGATGGCCTTGGGGCATCATTCTACAAAGGGCAGGGATTCGAGAAATGCTTTCCAAGCAGCTCAGCCAACTGTTCAGGGCAGGCAGTAGATGCTTGAAATTGTAACCTACTGGCCACATAAGGTTAAGTCAGTCCTCTAGTTCCTTCTGACACTGCACTTACCACACCATTGTTACCTCTTCACAACTGGCTTATCAGGATGAAGGACTTGGACAGCACTTCATCAGACTTGATAATGAGTATTATCACCCCATGTTGAGCACAACCAGGTCTGTTTGCTGAGTCAAAAGGAAAGCTATTCTCTCTTACTCTGAAGGACAATTACCAAATAAATGTTAATACAAAGGGAAGATGGGTTGTTTGCACTGCGTGAAGGTGCAGGACTCTGTCCTGTGTTTACAGGCAGGAGCTGCAGGTGTTGTTACGCCTCTTGGCAGGCAAGCTAAGTTGTGAGGAAGCACAGGGATTTGCCCCAACTTAAGCAGGAATGGCTGGGTGCATCTGGTGTGAGACCCATTTGAAGGAGAAACACGAAATGCTGTGCCCCAGGACTCACAGCCAAGCCCACTGAGAACCTGTCGGCCCATCCCCATTTTTCTCATTCCTTGCTGCTCTCCCTACCAGGACTGTTAATCCTTCCAGCTTCAGTGGCCTTTTCTCTGGTCTCTCTGCCAGAGGTATGAGATGCTGCCTGGTATATCTTAGAAGCACTATGGGAGGAATTCTTTTCAAAGGCACCCACGTTGGCCAACTTTGCCTAATCCATTAATCACAGTTTATCTCATCAAAACTGAGTGCAGAACTTCACCTGACTTCAGTGGGAACAAAGCAGAGGCACTGCCCAGACGTTATGCACCTTTGCTAAACCCACACCCCATTTTACACAGGAAAAACAGGCAAAAGCAATATGAATTCCAGAGGGCCGGTGGCACTCCTGGGGTAGGTCCACCCCATGTTTTTTCCATGTGAAATAAACTCCTGAAGCGAGATCCTAAAAGCCGTGCCTGAAGATCTACCAGAAAAAGCCAGAGAGGATCCAAGTAGCAGCCCTACCTCCCCTTGCCTGCCTCCTTTCAGAGGTCAAGTCCTGGGGGATGCTGGTTTGTTGACCTTGCAAAAGGACATGATGAAGGGCCATCCCTGTTAAACATGCACATATTAAGCACGCCCACACAGCTTGCTGTCTAGGTTTGTCCTATCTCCCCATACCACCTCCTACACAGATGCGCGTACTGAATTCTTCCCAAAGGGTGTGCAATGTAGAACCGCTAGCCCTTCCCTCAATCCACAGGCCTGTGACTGACCTGTGTGACTGCCTCCAAGGTCAAAAGAAACTAGGGAAGCGTTTTTAAAGTGTTATTAAGACATTTTTATAGGCTAATTACAAAGTAAGTGTATTCTGACACACAAGGGCTGTTCTTAGTGACAACTGCTCTACTATTCACTGCTCTCATGCTGCATTTCACCTTCGGCATCCTCTATGATTCCTTAAGCTCCATTAAAAGAGTTTAATATGCATATATTACAGTTGTATTAGTCAAAAAGGACATTTTTCATGTGCCTTTAAGGATAAAAGCATATGTGGTTTTAAAAAAGTATATATTTAAGAGGGTAACTGGTATGAAAGAAGAAGGGGACGTTCTTGAAAAATTATGTCAAGTAATGTATGAGACAAAAGTTCTTACTTAAAAGAGAAACTGTGTGCATAAAAATCTGAATTGTGACTTTGTTTATATTTAGCTCATTCATGGACACTTAGTGCAAAAAATAATCTAGGAAAAGGATGGCTCTTCTTGAGACCGCTATAGCTTTGAAGACACAGAACAACATGACTAAAATGAAATGATTCTGCAGAAAAACAGTTATGCATATTTCCAGACATGGTTAGGATCTTGAATCAGTTAAATTAAGAAGCCTAAATGACAAGGTTCACTGTTTCTCACAAACTTGCCAGTTGTACTAGGAAAATACTTTCTCAATTGTTATTTTTTTCTCTCTTCTTCTCTTGGGTCATATCTATATAATACTTAGATCTAAGATAACTTCATCTTATTTCTCTGCCCCACTTCCAATTGCTATCTTAGCAACACTGCCTTCGGAGAAGCAAGTAAGAGTAAGTCCAAAAAAGACAAGAGAAATCTTCTGCCTGTCCTTGAAGTGCACTGCTGATCGTTCCTGCCTGCCCAAGTGTTTTCATCCACTCTTGCTGAAGCTGAAGCTGACAGTGGTATGAAACAACTGACAGAGTTTTTTTTTCCTATCTCCTTATTTTCCTCCTTGCTCACTGTACAATTTTTGTCTGCCTTAGACTATACATTTTGATGACGGTGTGTCTGCTTCAAAGCAAACACCACTTTGAACTGGAAGGGAAGCAGAAGTGAGTGAAGTACAGCACCACCTCCCAGTGAATGAGGTGGGAGACAGGAACAGTCTGTCTTGTGTGTCTCAGAAGAACATCCACAAGGACAGACTCTGATCTATATTCCTCAAAATGTCTCCCTTGCTTTGAAGGTCCTTTCAACAAAGCACAGGTAATCAAGGAGCCTCTGAAACTTCCATGCTTCAGTGCTGGTATGTAAGGAGCTTTTGTAAACGGTTTTATTATTTCTTCTGGGACACTTATATTCAAATCCTTTACCTGGAAGCAGGTGAGCTATCTTTTAATACACTTTTAAATCTTACAGAACAAGGGGCATATACACACCTCTGCTGACCAGGAGGAAGCAGGGAGCTCAGCTCCAACTTGCTGATATGCAAATGCTTGTGAATATTTCCTTCCTTGAGGATAAGGGAAGCACTTGCTCCTTCATTTTCTATGCAATGATTTTTCAATGGAAAAGTGCTTTTGTAAATCTGTAAATGAACCACAATCATGAAATGCAAAAAGGTATGCTCTGTGCTGAGAACAAAGGCTGAAATGAAAGGCTGGCTGTGATCTGGCTGCCTTGCCTGAAAGTTCCCTGGAGAGAACCATCCTGTGTGAATTAAAAGCCTGGTAATTTGGTTTGATAGCTCAGCATGGCTGTTCTGTGCTCTAACTTAGTTTCTTCCATAATCAGATACGCTGTAGTAAAAAAAAAAATAAAATGACATGGACAATGACAAGAAAGCTAAAGATGTTCATGGAAGAGATTCCAGAGGATTAAAAGACTGCATCAAGCCAGCTGGACAACCTTCCACCTCTCCTTTGCTTAAGCCCTCTGACAGCAATTGAAAGTATTTTTAAAGTTTCTAGTATTTCAGTGTCTGATTGGCAGTTTCATTCTTGCCTGTTTGATCTTCACAAGACATGGGAAGATGAGCCTCACTAAAAGTGATACTCTGAATATGGCAAACAATGTTTAACTCTGGTGTTACCCAAATTCAGCAGACTTCTTGTTGGATGAAGCACTGCTAGCAAGTTGGCCTCCTCCCAGAGCTCTCTGGAACACAACCATTCCTTATATCTTTCTGGAAAAGGTAGCCAAAAGAGAACCATCCCCAATCTGCAGAAAGCACCGTTCCCAGCAGCCCATCAGGTCTCAGACCAAATTTGCTTGACAGACATCTCTTAAGTATATATACCTTGATGTCTCTGGCACTGCTTAGACTATTATCTTATTATGAATCTTAGTCCTGGCAGTTCCTTTCATCTCACTAGACCCTGTTATAACCGTAACTTATTCTATGCTGCCTCTCACATATTGAACAATCCTCCAATGAAGTACAATAGCCACAAGAGTCTTCACTTCAAAAACTCCTGGAAGTTTCCAGTCATTCCTGCCACAATAGTCCCTCATTCCACCAAAGCAATGAGCAACCAAAACCCACTTCTGCAATGGCCATTTGAAATAAAGAGAAATTTCACTGATGTTTCTGCCTGTTCTGTGTGAACCTTTAGTGCTGGCAAGCACCATGGCATTGTGATAACACATATTTTCCGATGTTCTGTCTGGGAAGCAGCTGCAATATACCTATGCACCATGGAAACATACAAAATACAAACTTTAGCCTCAGTTGGCCCTGAACCCTCCTCACTTAGAAGCCCAGAACAGTATGCATCACATAACGTGCACTCTGCCATACAAAGGGGATGCATATTTGCTCATACAACAAAGGACATCTACATTTCAGTGATGTGATGGACAAACTTCCAGTTATGTGGCGGGATATGAACCTCTTGTGATTAACACTAAGCTGCTCATCTCAATTAACTTGTTTCACCTCTTCTCATTGTATTCTTAGCCGTGTCACATTTTGGATGCACATCTGGGCATGTGAAAGACCACATAAGCATCTCCTGTCACCTAACTCAAAAGACCGAAGGGGCAAACATGCACACAGAATGGAGGGATGGGATCCCTGCATTTTGTTGTATGACTGGTGTGCTTCGAGATGTTTGACAGGGAAAGAGTCCATGGTCCCCCTGGATGGCAGGGTGCAAATTGCCAGAGCCATACACCCATTTTAAGGGGAGATGTTGGCTGTACAGTGCCTTCCGTGAGTGTCTCCAAAGGAGGCATCACACCCCACTCTTCTTTGAACCCCCTGGGCTTGGGGGCCAATCTTGACCATTCCCCCTGGTGAATCAGAAATGTTCTAGCTCTCCCTATTCAATCCATTTGACCTGCCATGAACCCCATCTTTTGCAGAAAGGGTCAGCCGTAGGTTAAGTAGACTATACTAGCAACTGCTCTGTTGATGGCATTTAGTCAACCCCGAATTCATAAGAGATTTAAGAGCCCTTTCAAAACTGTTCCACTCCCCTGCAAGCAGGCACCAGGAAAGCACTGCTCTTGGTCTGCTAAAAACAGGTGTCATATATGTCGAAAACAACTCAAAGGCAAAAGATCCATTAACATTCTTGAACAAATCCAACAGTTTGCTTTGACAGACTTATAAAACCTTCTGAAGAAAAACCTCACCAAAAATAAAGCAACCCAACCCCACAGGCAATTAGGTCCTGACTAAGGAGATATTTCCATTGCTGCATTTTTTGAGCAATGTAAAAATAAGAGAACATTGAGCAATTTAATGGACTTTACAATTCATAGGTGTAAATCTAGTGTAAGAATCAGGTCATAAATCCTGGGGATGCCTGGAGAGCAACTAAGAAAACATGTTCCACATGAAGAGTTCGAACCTACCTGCTACAACAAAGTGCATGAGGTTTTATCTTTAAGGTCACCTCAATGACAAGTTATTGTGTTCTATCTGAAGATACCTTGTTTGTTCCTAACCAGAAATAAAATCCTCTGCAAGACATATGCTTTTAGCATGCCTTAAATTCGAGGAAAATCTTCATGTGCATCAGGACTACTTCACCAACACTCAGAAATCAACAGTGTATAGATGTCAATGGTTTCTGTATGGCCAAGTTAAGCTCTCCAAAACCAAAGTGTGCAGCTCTCAAGTATGCTAAGAAAAGCTGAGAATGCTGTATGCAAGAGCAGAACATGACCCAGAAGCTGTAAAGGTAATGCTATGGAATAAAATCAGGTTTATAATATTAAACATATGCAACCAAATGATTAGTGGAAAACCCAAAGGCAAAACATTTTGTCTTGACCTATTTTTGTTCTCAAATGTATTTCAAGAACTCCTTCTGGCTGTATCTTTAAGTAAATTCAGTGATCTTAGCCATATGCCACAGCTCTGGGTCTCCTATTTCAAAGAACAATACAAAATGTGCATGACAGGACTTGTGCTGAAAGTACCCCAACAGCAATTCCCACCTCTAAATGGTGCATAGAACTGTATTTTAACAAAGATTTTCCCCTGGATTGAATAAGACAGAGGTAATGAGCAGGAATTATCTGGGAGGTCTGTCTCATTGCCTAACATAATGATAATATTTAGCTGCTAAATTCTGCTCCATAAGCACACTGAAAATCTCCAGTGCATGTTCACCATTTGCCCTATGTGACAAGTTTAGGTATCCTTGAATCAGGAGCATGGTGTGATTTTATCTGTTTGAGGGACACCTGTAACAAGACAAACTAGTATTTCACTAAAGGAATGCAAAGAAGGTTAAAAATACTTTGTGTACACCAGGTTAGTTTTGAATTCTTCATTAAAAGTTCTGGGTTTGCTTTCATTTCAGACTGTGGTCACTGGCTTTGCAGCATTTTTCCCTATTCCAGATTTACAGTCATGACTTTCCCAAGAGGCTCCCCATGATGCGCTGAAGGCTCTTCAGCTGTGGAAGGACATATATAGCTTAATTATCTCGGGGCCTTCAGGTGTATTAGATGCCAAACTCGACTCTGCTAAACCTGCTGTGCAAAGCCTGTGAATTACTTTTCTTGGGGTCTCCCATTGCACAGGGGGCTGCTTGGGGGTGGGGTGGGAACGACCATGCTGTGCCCCACTCTCTGCAAGCACTGAGAAATATCAGCAAGCTCATATATGGTCTGCCTGCAATTAAAAGATTAGCCATCGTGGTCAGTGACTTTTCTTGCTCAGGTCAGATTCTGCAGTAGATGATGTTGGATTAATTACAGCAATACATAATTACAGCAGCACGCCAAGTTGGCCAAATGTACACTCTTGCTGCGGCAGTGTCTCTTCTGTATCTGTGCGTTTCTGTAAACTCCAACCAGGCCATTAACCATAGAAGAGATAGGCTGATAAAAAAAACAGAGTAACTCACATGGGATTTCCATCATAAAATATGCAGTGCCGTGCAAATATCTAAGCCCGCTGAGATGAGAGCCTCTATCGCTTGATTAGGAAGAACGGGTTAGCAGCTGGGACTGCAGGAAAATGAAGTATGACTCAGCAATTACTTACTTTCTCCCCCCATCAAAGTCCTTTTTTTAAGGACTGTCTGGCATTTTGGTGAAGAAGGAGGTATAGGGAATTTAGATTAGTAAAACCACTAACGGCACATGGAATAGTCACAGTAGTGATAGGTAAAAAGAAAACACCATCTTACTGTACTCCAAGCCACAAAAGGCACTGTCCTGGTTTGAGGTTAACACAGTTAACAGAGTTTTTCATTTTGTTCTTGCTACTGAATTAAAAGTGGGGTAAACAAAAAAAAAAAAGATTTGGTTTTGCTTTTGCAGAACCTCATGGACAAGATTTTAGTTTTTAAAAATCAAAACTGAACTATCTCTCGTCTTGATTCCTCCCTAACCAAGCTCCTGAAGTTGATGAGGTTCAGACAGACGTCACTTATTTTTACTTACTTCACTATCAAAGTAATTTACAAATTATTTGAGACTTGCAAAGACTAAGCGATTGGGATGCTGCTACACAAGTAAGTCAGATTGTGAATCACTGTATTTCTTAATTTCACCAGAGTGAAAGTTCATCAGAGTCCCTGAGAAAAAGGGCATCTGAGATAAGTATTTCTAGATTTATTTAATCTGTAACTAGTAAAATAAAAATGTTTCAGAAAACATGCATTTTCTAAGTCCTAACCTTTATTAAAAAAAAAGAAAGAAAAAAGATGGCAAGCTGTGCAGGAAGACAGCAAACTGTTTTGTGTTTGCACAATACAGAACACATTTCTTTGAGCCCAACAAAAACATAATATAATTTCCTCTGACAGGTTTTATCTTGCATTTTCCCATATATGTAAGCTGATTTTTTTTCCTTTTTATCTAATCAAACAAAATTATTATTATTTTTTAAGCTTAGAATAGGCCTTCTTCTGGGAATCGGAGCTGAACAATGTAAGCGGTACACAGCACCGTAAAGGCACATGGTAATAACAACAACAAAATGCCCAGAGAAATCCAACAGGTGATAGCCCGGTCACAGTGGAGCTGGTGAGGTATCTGCCATTGACTGAATTAGGGTGAGGGCCTTCTCCAGTGTTTCTGCTGGTCTCAGGGTTGTGGTCACAGACACAAGAGTTGACAAGCAGGGAAGCTGGGCAGGTTCCCCCGGCTCTGGGCTCGCCGGTTTCTTGCCTCTCTTCCTCTTCAAAATGAAGCAACGGTATTTTTAGGGGGAGAAGAAAAAAAAACTGATACAGTATTTTGCTTTTAAAACCTTCTTTCTAAGCACTCAATCCTGAATTTCCTCCTCTCAACATCATACAAACAGACATGTAAGTCCAGGGGACACGAACGAGAAGCTCGGGCTTGGCATAGGTTTGCATTTAGTTTGGGACTGAAAAGATACCCTAGCACTTAAGTTCTCCCCAATAACAAAGATCATTAGCTTTAATTTTTTCTCCCCTCATCAACGGCTACAGCTACAGTCCTCGCTATCTTTGGCTGCCTTTATCTTCTCTCATAAAAGGCACATCAAGATGGAGGAGGGCCTCTCTCAATCTCAGACATTTTTAGAGCAGGACTGTGCTATCACCGTGCCTTGCTGATAATCCTCAAATCTATTTCTTGCAGCGCTGTTAATGGAACAGCATCCTATTTGTATGAGGGCAGTTTTCAACAAAAGCAGGATCTACCCTCTGGGATTCATATGCTCTCGCTTTAATTAAAAGGGAATCCCATTAAAACTTGCCACTGCCACAAGTGAATCGAATTAATTAAAAAAAAATAAATCAGAAGACGGGAACAAAACTGTTTTCAGGAGACCACAATTGCAGCTTAAATCTGTACACTCTTAATAGTATAAATTAAAACTTACGACTTGGTAGTATTTTCCTCAGGTCTGAGGAAATTGACTGAAGTGGTATAATTGTGAGTAACACTGTGCCCACTAAATCTACCCTAGGGAAAGGAATGCTGATTATTTTTAGGTCCAATTCACTCAAAACTGCACACATGCTAATCATGGTCATAAAAATTTTACTTCAGATGCAGAAGCTCTTTAAATATTTACTTCCTTAAAAAAAAAAAAAAAAAGAACAAACCCAAAAGCAGAATAAAATTGCTCTACTTACAAATGAAATCACATTTGGGACATCTTTGCTTTAAAGCTTTCAGTAACTGAGGCAGGATGTGTTTGCTTTCAATTTCCTACTATTAAGGAATATGGGTTTGACCTACTGTGGCAGATGAACTCTGTGAGGGTGTGCAATTGGACTAGGTGAGTGATGGCAGAAGATTAGGCACAAATTAAGTTCCCGCTGGCTCTGCTGATTGCTCGGTCCTTCACCTGTGGCTGAAGAGCCGAAGAGATGGCAGAGGGAGGGACAACAAAAGGACAGAAGGCCAGGCTCTGCTTTGGTGGCTCTGTGCGGCTGCGCGGCGGTAGCTGCAAGAGACTGGGGACGGAAAGCGCTGCACGAGCAATAAAACAGCAGTTTTAAAAGAGCATCTGATGGTCAGGTCAGGGTGTAAACCTCTGCACTCGCTGGGGCACGTGTGTGAGCCGTTCGGGTAAGTGAGAGCAAGAAGCCCTCCCGGGGCCGAGGTGAAATGGAGAACCCAGACGCCTCCCTGGGGAGGAAGGCTCACTTCCCACTCGGCTCACCCCACCCCAGGCCTGGCGGCCATCAGGGATGTTGGAGAAGGTTCTCAGGGCTCCCACCAGAGCACAGCCCAGCATGAGGTCACCATGGGCTCGGAAGAGGCTTTCTCTTGGGTCCGAGGGCAACCTTGGACTGACGTGGGCACGCCTGCACAGGGCTTTGACCCCTCAGCCACTGGTTCCTTGCTCGTTCCTCCAGCTGCGATGCTGGCTGTGCCACGACAGCCGCAGCTTTGGTGCAGGACAAGATACTAAGTTAATTAAGCTATGCCTTGACAGCCGTATCTTCAGTGCAGAACACGGTATTAACTTAATTAAGCAATAAATTACTAAACCAGATGAAAGCTCTGACAGCGGTCCAAGCTCTGTTGCATTATCAAGCAGCTGAATTAGCTCTCCCCTAACTTTTGTTGTGGAGGAGAGAGGACATAGCAGGGGTGGGGGCTGTGGGAGCAACCTCTTCCTTTGCATTACTGGAGGTGGATGTCTGCAGTGGGAAGATGCTGTTTGCACCACAGCAGACGGCACAGACGAAAACCTCTGGTTGTGGTTTCTGAGCTAGATCCAGATTTTGCCAGCTCAAATGTCAACCCTCATTTACGCTTCCACATCCCTCTTGAAACTCTTACACACCCTGACCACGTCTTCATCTCTCCCTGCTCTGCTCAGGTAGCCAAAGTATTGCCAACCAGCCCTATTCCCAAACTTTGTTGCCCTCTTCCAGTGAGGAAAAAAGCCACCATGGGCGCAGTCGCATTGCCATAACCCAACCATCCCTACTCCAGCTGTTAAGTTTCCTCCCAGACACTCCTCCCTGGATGGTGGTCTACGTTCAGTGGCCACTTCCATGCTCAGCTGTGCTCTCCCTACGTGCTCTTTGTGCTAGACTTCCCTGCGGGCAGAGCAGATGACTTCCAGTGTGAACTTGAGAATCACATATACCATCTGTAAAAAGATGAGTAGCACAAAGGGATTAAAAAAACCCACACCATGCAGTATATATGTGGAGAGTGATTTGGTAACACAGTGGAAGAAAAAAGCCAAGAAGGTGCTACCTCCAATTTTTGTCTTGGCTAAATGTGAAATGCTCTTCAGATTAGCCAGATGTCTTAAGGGCTCCAAACTTTATAACAGTGTCATCTGAAAGCCTGCACAGCTGTCCTTATCTTTAGATGGAAATCATCTTTTCACCTCTCTCTTCCTTAAGACACCACTGAAAATAAGCAAATGCTGGCAATAAGCCTCAGTACCAACCCACTGTGGGAAGCAGCGGCTGCAGACCTTTCACTCTGCCTCTCCCACACCTGTCCATGCACTCTGAAACCTCTCACATTTTAGGAAAGCTCCCACCTACTTGGAAAAAAAAATTATCATGGACTGCCTGCGCTCACCTTCCTTGGCACGTCTGGTTTTACATTCTTATTCTTGAATATTTTCATGGTCAAAACCTGACCATGACACCAGCACATTCAGCATTTGTTGGAATCCCTCTGGAGCTCTGCTCTCAAGGTGCAACAGACTCGCGCTTGCTTCCCTTCTGGGGTAAACAGCATGAAAAAACAGAATTCTGGCAGGACAGTGTTTTTCCACGTGAACTATCACTGCTGTAGCAGCATTCATGACAAAATAGGACGGTTATGTTAGATCTGCTCTTGTCAGCGCCTCCCTGACAGGGCTGCTCATCAAGTTTGGGGGGTGAGGCTGGATGCTGGCCAGGGTCATGGCAGCACAACCAACAGCAAAATTTGACCTGAAGTATCTTTATTATAAACGGCAAAGGATCCTGTCTGCTCCGCAAGAGCCAGAGAGTGCTTGGAGGGAGAAGAGGCATGCTTGTAAACTTACGAAAGTTTGACAGAGCAACAGAAAGGATTCCGGTTGGTTTTCAGAGCACTGTCTCTGTTTATGGCTCTTTCCTTTCTGACCTTGCATGAAGGCAGCACTAGAGAAGGAGAGAGGAAAGCAGAGGGAGTCTGTTTGTGCTTGCCAGAAGGCACAATCAGAGTCCTATGAACAGCAAAAGAAACACGCTATTATCACTCATTAATGGATTAGGAGACATACATGATTGTTTTTGTAGAGAATGTGGATTATGGACCATCTGTTGATCTGTTTCACCCTGGGTAGCGCATGTGAGTATTTCTGAGAGGCGTAAGGCTGGACAGCGTGCTCAGGCTGCATTCCTTGACTGCCTCGCTCCCCACGGAGATGCAGCTCGTCTGGGGTGTGTGACATTCCCTCCCATCCTGTGCAAGTCATTTTTCATCGCCATCAGCTATCCCTTGACTGCTTGACATGACAAACGGTGCTTGGGGAAGAAGGTGTGAGCTTCAATCCCAAGGATTAAAACTTGGCAATGTTGGACCCGAGGGATAAGTTTTAAATGTGCACGGAAGTGTAAGGTAGCACAGCCTCAGTCAAGGTTTTATTTTCTGCCTTCTGCAGATGAAGAACGAACAATTGCAAAGCGTGTTTTGCGAAAAACTGGCTGTTAACAATCCATTGCTCTCTTTCAAAACGCTGACTTGAGCAAGAAAGCATTTCTGTCCTGCTAATGCTTTTCTCTTAGACCTCCCCCTTCCTTCTGTCACCTAGTTGTTCAAGTCTACCCCTGCACTGATATTTCAGTGATGTTCTAGTTTTAAGCAGTGTGTACAGGTGAGTTAATTCAGACCCGAAGACCTCAGGCAGCTTGCCAAAGACATGCTAATTAGTTGGCTGAGCAAGGAGTATGTTAGCTTTATCGCAGCACTTAGAGACTGAAGTATCAACAACAAAAATGCTGCCATGTGAGGCTCGAGGGTGTACACGGTAAGAAATCAGTGTGTAAAAACAAGCAACAGAAGATAGTTCACTGATCAGAAAGATGCCAAGTTAACGGTGACCAGACCAAATCAAGGTTTTATTGCAAATGGATTCTGACCAAGATACTTTTTACCATCTGAACTAGGGAGAATAATTTGAAATTCAAGTGAACACAAACTCAGATCTGATTTCAAGGAGAATTTCCGTGTGGAAAAAATGTGAAGCACTGCTGGCAAGTAATGGATGTATTGAGGGCTAGTAAGATTCCGAGCTGGAAAATGTATGCATGACAATGGTGAATTTTCCAAACCGAAGAGGATTAAATCTAATTGGATTTGAAGTTGCTGATAAAAAGCCTTAAGTTTCAAGGCAAATGAAACCGTATTTGAGTAGAATCCTCTCCATCACTGCATTATTTCCCTAACTGAGAGAACCACTGACGCTACAACATGTTTATGAGCCCTTCCTGATTCAAACTTATGTCGTTCACTGCTGTACCCCTGGGATTCTCAATCACTTTTGTGCAGTACTGTCCCACATATTTTCCATTTAGCTTCTGTTGACAGATGTCAACCTTTAAGATTTTTTTCCCCTGCACATTCAATACTGTCCCAGTTATGCATCACTAGGGAAATTTCAAAATTTTTCCAGCGAGTTGTCTTAATTGACTAAAAAATAGTAAGGGTCATATGACACAACATTTTGTCCTGGCTTTAGATTCTTCCTATAAACTTTATCAGCCTTATTTTCTGATCTAGAGCACCGACAGATTGATCAAAAGCAGCAGCGGAGTAGCCCTAATCAGATTTTAGACCAGGCTGCCTCTCTCTCTCTTTCTCCCTCTCTCCCCCCCCGCCTCTAATTTCAGCTTATCTTAAATCAGTCATGCCATCTGTAGGGGAATGGCAATTAAATCCAAATCTACCTGAAATCAAGTGAAAACTTTTTGCTGGCTTCATTGTTCCTGCACAGCCTCCACTGCCTGGCAAGACTGCTGGAAACCCTTCCAGAGCAGGACATAACATGGGCACAGTTTGTTAGTCAACCCTTTCTTTAGTATGAAACAGGCTTTAAAGAATATGTTGAAATGGGTATTAAATCAAGGAAGCTGTAAATGATGCTAACCAAATGTTGGCATACACATCCCTTTCCAATTACCTGAGTGTTCCGGAGACCCAGCAAAATGGTGCACCACGCACACATGCTTTCAAATCCAAATACTCATCTGCACCTCTCCAATTAAAAAAGCCAGTCAGTACGCAACAGCAGACACACAAGTGAAAACAGCTGTATGAAAAGAGACGCATCAGCATTGGAGACCCCTTTACAAATCTGCTTCATGTGGTCAGCCTTATGAAGATGATGAGTCGATGCGGAAGTCAAATGTTTGGGAAAGAACCAGACGCCACTCACATTTTGGGCAGCTAAATGTCTAACTAGGAAATTAAGGGGAACTTACTTTGAAATTAAGTAACACTGTACCCTCCTCCTGCAGAACCCCTGGCAAATTGCTCTGGCTAAATCTTCTCCAAGTCTGATTCAGCCTCAAAATCCCCATGCTTCATTCAGTACTTGGTCTATTTTAGTTGACCTATTGGTACACATAAATAAGGTATCTAAAATACAGTGATTTGAGAATATAACATATCCAAAAGGCTAACTTTTTTTTGTTTTTACTTGCATACATTCATATTTTTGCAGGATATAGGTGATGTCCTACAACTTCTATACTAAAACCAACACCTTGAACTTAATGTGCCATATTCCTTTAAACTCTTCAACAGATCAAAGCATCTGGTAGACAACAGACATGCTTTAGGAAAGCTGTAAGAACTAAGTACAAGGGCTTGTTAAGTCACTGTTATCCGATGTGCCTCTAGAGAGGCTACTGCAGATTTAAAAGCTTGCCCCACCACAGCTCCGCTGAAACGAGACAGAGCCATGAACTGCCATTCTGCTTTGATTATCGACGCATACGGTGGTTGAGCCATGGTCCAAACTAACAAATCGAAGGGGCTTTGGATCAGCCCATGCTACCCGCTTATATCATCCTTGGACCTTCCATGGTAAGCCAAAAATCAGCGATCGGGCAGGTGACTACTGCCCCATGAGTCAGTGCAGCTGTGGCACACCGCATTCTCACTGCCTCCCCACCCATGTCAACTGGGGTTGCATGATTCAAGCTAGCAATTAAGAGTACAAAACAATTATTCTTCCTGACATCATCCCAGCCTCAGACCGTGAGAGCTTCCTTTTGCCCTGCCTCTGCCTCGCTGTTTCCTCCAACCACTTCCCAGGCTTCATCTTATGACAGTTTCAGGGTGGAGTAACACAAGTCCAGAACCACCAAAAACGCTAGACATTTTAAACTATTACTATTTGTTCCACCTACGACCAAGGAATACCCAGTTCTAGCAATGCAAAAGTCAGGATAAGCAGTAAGCAACACGCCTGATCCTGCCCTGCTGCAATGGAAAAAGAGCTGGTAACCTTTGAAGGCTCCTTCTAACTTCTTTGGCCGGCTGGTCCTGCAGGGAGGATACAGTTATGACTTCTAAAATTACGTCCAGAAACAGTGAGAGTTAACCTAGGAAGCTCAAATTAAGAACCTACCCCACAGTTTACATCCTTCTCCTCTTCATCCGTAGAAGAGAAGCTGACTTGTTAACTAGAGTCAAACCGACTTATAGAAACTTCAGCCTGTCAATCACAACCAATAAAAAATGGTTTAGGTTTGAATTTTACTGGGACTAGTATGCAAAGAGACAAGACGATTTTGTACTTTGCTGGGACTTGGCAGCCCTGTGGTAGCAATGCTGTCTACTGAGCAGCGAGCTGTACCTGCTTTCTTTAATCTCTATTTTGTCTGCTTAGAATTTTGGGACAGAAACTGTATCTTATAACAGGTTTATATAATTACTTAAATCCAATTTCCAATCTTAATTAGGGATGCAACGATGAACTATTAATAACATTCAGAGCAGCATTAATCTATCCCTGCTATTTCACTTGAGTGGTAACAGGAACTAGACCATCAGGGAAATAAATTAAAGACAATTTGAGTTTTGAGAGAAATGTCAGAACAAGAGCTTGGGATCTGCATTCCCGCAACAGCTTGTGTCTGTGGGAAATCCCTCGGGTACCAAGGAAAACAGGAAAAGGTGGGATGGTGGGCCTACTCACAGTCTGATAAAGTAAAATAAATGCACAGGACATCATAGGATTCAGACCCTGCTGCTGAGTGTGTGCTTCAATAAAAGTAACTTCAACAAAAGCTAAAAAAGTCTAGTGTCAAACCTCAGTTTAGGCATCTTGCCTGATAAATACAGAAATGGAATATACCCCACCCCGCTACCACACTTAAAGAGCATTTTCTCATTCCCTCGATGGGAGTCAGGCTGGACTAGGAATGAACTTCTGGGCACAGATGCCAACAATGCTTTTAGCGGTTAAGAAGCCTCTAATAAAAAGCCAAAATGCTGAATACATAATTGCTACTGACTGACAAAACCAAGTTGTAGTCATATGTCTCAGAAAAAACACAAGTCTGTACTCTGCATGGCTTCAGTGTTTTGCCAGAGCAAACTCCGTTATCTGCTGGAATAATTATCAAACTACCATAAAGAGCACAGTAAAAAAGATTTCATTCTCATTGAACTATAAAATTAACCAACGGAATCTCTAAAATCTTCAGAAGGGCATATCTTTTGTGGAAATTAACTGAATTGACCATACTTTAAATTAAGAACAAGCAAAGAACAAAATTTTCAATTCTGAATGGAAACCTTTAGAGTGACAGTTGTATCTTTAAAAGTTGTCACTAAAATCACACGATAATATCCTGAGGAAAACTAACGCCTTGCTACTGTTTTCCCTCTCAACAATATCAGTTTACAGCTCAACAACACAAGGGTGGAGGAGGAAATTCCTTTCTTCTCACCTTCAAAAAAAAAAAAAGTTCCTTTTCAACAAGCTTTAGTACAATGAGTTTGTCATCAATTGTTTGCAGGAAACACCTCACATTTTTTCCTTCTATGCAACGAGTTTGATCCCAGCAGGTTGACTTAATTTTACAAAGAAAAAAAAAAAGCCACATACATATGAAAGGCAAAGGAGAGGGAAAAGGCACGGTCACATAAGAAATCAGAAATCCCACCGACCTCAGTACAAGTACCCACACAATGCTCACAGAAGATCCAGGCAATATATAAACACACGACCAGAGCAATTTGGATTTAAAAGTGAGAAAAGGCATATGTGACTTCACCAAAAAACATTAAGAAAAGTAGTGAGTAGCAAGAGCTTACTCCAATCTGACGGAGTGCCAAATTTACCACTGCAAAGAAGAAGAAAATAAGAACGCATGGGCAGCATTCCCACTATGAGCCTGGACTAACAGGGATTCCTAAATATTCTCTTATTTTTTTTTGTTAAAAGGTGCTGTGAATAAATTGTTTGGCTTGCAGCAACAATACTACAATGTGCAAGAGCAAGAATTTAAGAACAAAAATTAAATCTTTACTCTTACTGATTTCCTTTAAGAGGTTTTATCTAGTGAAAAGCTATTTCTGATGCAGCTTCTCTTGGTAACTTCCACTGATGGCGAAAAAGCCAATGGCTGCTCTTGCTTGGAAAGCTCTGCTCTTTCTTTGAAATAATCAACGGTAATGCAGCAACTCACAGCTGTTTCAGAGAAAGTAACGTTCTAGAAGGAAACAGAAAGGCACGGATGAATTGTGCTTTTTGGCTGTTTGCATTAACCCCTGCAGAGGTGTGTGCCAGGCGAGATCCTGAGACTTTCCTTCCCAAAGCCAGGGCACTGCTCCTGGTCTACCCTTCGTAAGGGGAAGGAGCACTGTGGGAAGAGACCAGGAGTAAGGTCAAGACTTCAAGGTCTCCTCCTGCCTTCATGTTCTGGATGAGTGTTATGCATGCCATGTACACATATCTGATGTTGAAAGCGCAGATACAGAACCAGCAAAGTGAAAAGACTTGCCTGGTAATTGCATTCCAGGAACGCTTTCGTAAATGTAGGCAATATCTCAGGAGCAAAAATGCAATTCAGTCAGGCTGGTCTAAGGTACAGCGCGAATAACTCTGCAGTGAATCAGACTGAAGGACCATTCATGGAGACAAGGGTGAAAATCTTTTCTCTGCCACACCACCAGGTCTGTATTGACTCTCCAGCAGCTGGGGCAGTTACTGACATTTGCTGGTGCACAGCTGGCAGCAGAATTTGGTTCAGCTGATAACCTTCTCATGGGTTCTCCTCCTGCTCCTGTCACATACCATGTTACTTTTCAAACACACAGCTTATGCGAGCAAGAAACCTCCAGTATCGACTGCACACTCAGAGTGTTTCCTTGAACAAAATGAATCAACCATCCTCTCAGCCTCACATAAATCAGACAGTGACCCGAGCTGGGGAGGGTATAGGGTATGTACGCTTTACTCTTGTTTAGGCCCTTGACACCCAGTGCCAGCAAACACTTCAAAGAGAAACTCATAAAACTCTGAAAGAAGAAAAGTTTTCAGGTGGCCTCAAGACAAGAAATAGGTTAAAGGTGGAGGGAGGGGACAGCTTGCCCTGCAGAACAAGACACTGGGGACGCTGGTGTTCGGGAAGGAAAAGGGAGACAGTGCAAAGATGACCCAGACTGGAAAATATGCCGGCGCAAGAGCTGCCTGCTCCCGCTGATGAAGGATGTGAGCCAACAGCGTTGCCCTGGCCAAGCTGACTCCCCTGGACAGTCGCCTGCCGTGGCGGAGTGACGTTACCCCCCATCTCCACACCTAATTCCCATCACAGACTTCAGGAGAAGTAGGGCCCTGCCCTGCAACTCCAAGGACAATTATTTTTTTGTTGTTATCTTTGTAACAGCCAAACCAAAGAAACTCTGGCAACACTGTCACAGACTGAAGGAAATACTGAGGGAGACTAATAACATATTTCTCTGTTATCTGTGTGTTAGCAGAGAGGAAAATCATAGGGGCTTCTCTTGCCAAACCATACCCATTGCGTTACTGAAAGCTCGGGCCTTTGGGTTTGAACGATGTGGTGTTTTGGAATAGGGGTGGCTTTCATCAGAGCTTTTCAGAGAAGAGTATAAACCTCAGCGTTTGAACAGCAAGAACAACAAAGGCTCCAGAGAAGTCATTCTTTCAGACTCTTCTGATCTTTACAATACACTGTAAATCTAAATGTTTTTGTTAGTTTTTAACTCTTCAGCCCAGGAAATGTTCTGAAACTTTAAAGATTTAAAAAAAAAAAAGACAGTTAACAAGCCAAAACTTGTTATCAGTGAAGCTGCTCTTTAGTTAAATAAGAGAGGACTTTTCCCATTCCTTACAAGGCTTCTTGTAAGCTGACAAAGAGTTTGGTTTTAGACAGCTTATGAGACCTTTTTTTCCTGTGGATTAATTTACATCTATAGTGAGCTCAGTATCAAGCCCATATAATCCAAGTAAATCTGAATTTACTAAAAAAAGTAAACTTTGAATACTGTTCTACAGCATAAATGGTTACTGTTCGCTGTTTTGCAGCTCACTGATGTCCAGCAACAGAATATACACACAAAATCTGTTTCACTAACCCAGAGCTAACCCTATCACCCAGCATCTAGTCCCAAACCTGAAAAGCAACAAAGCAGTAGAGGCCTGTTTCCATATTGCCCAGATACTTAAAATGCTCAAGGTCCTGACTAGGAGGAGCCTGAGAAATTTTGTCAGCGTGACGCTCCACAATGGGTTTCCTCTGGTGCTGGAGCGCACCACCACGTTCTTGAGGAATGAAACCATCAAGTCACCACAAAATCTTGGCATCATGCCTAGCAAAGTTAAGTCTTCTTGCCGTGAAAGTGGGCCACCTTTTCTTCTTTAAAAAATTAATGTATCCTGTTTCAAACTCACATTTGCCACAGTAAGAACTGCATGCCCTGCAGTGTGTCTTTTTTTATTCCCTCCTCCCCCCCTTTCTGTCTCCCAAGGAAATTAAAGTATTCATTAGATCCACCAGCTAGAAAGAAGATTTAAATGGCATGATGCATTTCCCAATGCAGCTGCGCTCTGACAGACGGCTGATGCCAGTGGGATGTTGAGCAAAGCACACATGTACGTGCAGGCCTGTTAACTACAGAGTCAGTCCCCATCCATAAAATACGGCTGTCCCACTGCGCATTGCTGCTACACACCTACTAAACTCACAGGTCCTCACCACCTAGGAACGCATAGCCAAAAGAGCCAGCAGAGCACCCGCAGAGGTAACTCGGCATTTTGGTGGCCAGATGTTCACAGCTCACTCCCCCAGTCTGGACCAGCAGCTACCCTCTAAGAAAAGGTGTGAGCGGAGACCTCTGGTCTGATGTTTCATGCTTTTTCTGCAGAAGTGTAAGTGTCTGCAAGGAGTGAAGCACTGAAGAATCAATCCTTGCCATGAAACTGAGAGGGGGGCACAACCTGAGCCCGACCCCGCCATCCTCCAGAGACACTGCACCGTAGCGTGTGTGCTGTCCATGTGTCACAAGGCTAACATGAAGGCAAAGGCAGCACATGTTACGTTGGTAGAAGTGCTTCAGTCTTTAATTATCTCGGATTCTCTGCATCTGCAGATGAATACTTCTGGCTGATGCGACTCGGCCACTGCTTTAAATGCCATCTGTCTCTCGACTTAATGAACACTGGCATAAGTAACCTACTCATAAGTAACCTAACTCTCCTTCCACACTCACCACTATTTTTAAAAGAAACTGAGTTGTTGACATGACAAGACATTTTTACATATTTTGGGGGGTTTTTGCCTCTGGGTTGCTTACCAGTGCCTAACATGATGACAGACACACCCACCGGAACATCTGCACCTGCAGGATCCCAGTTTTATTTTCCATCCTGCAGAAACATGTCCCACAGCCATGGGAAGAGGAATACTTAAAAAATACCACGAACATGCTCCTCTGCCCCCACAGATCTACATCCCCGGCAGATGTCAGTCGGCAATATCCTCTCGGGCTGTCTTGGAAAGTCCCTTTTTTTGACAGTTCACACTGCAGAGAACATAGGGTGTTGGCCCGATTTCCCTTCAAAAAAGCTTGTGATAATCCAGAGTCTTGGAGCACGCAAGAGAACAGTCCTATCATCATTTTCTTCCAGAAATAAAACAGGTTTCCAGCAGCAGATGGTTCAACACAAACCCTATCCAGCTCGTCACAGAGAAGTCACGTCCTTTACCCAGGCCAGCAGGATGCACTGACTTGCCAGAGTCAACAAGAACAGTAGGCAAGACATGCCCGAGAGCTGAACTTCTGGGTTTCCCACATATCCCACAAGGAGCAGAGAAGAACAAAGAATTTTCGCTGTCAAATATTTGCTGCTCTACAGATGAAAGCCCTGAATTATGGAGAGGCCTGGGGAATGAATGAGAGGCAGAAGAGCCTAAAAACATTTTATTCAGAGCAGAAGGCATCTGATGACATCTGACAAAAAGACATGAGCAAGAAAGCCTTCTACAAGAAACAATACTTCTATTGCAGGCTCTGCTTTTCAGCACAGCTAATTCCGAAAGACTGGTTTATGTACCAGTCAGTCCCAGTTTGGCTCAATCGCCAACACTCCTTGGGATCCAACCATGACACTGGCCACCACCGTACCTTCACCCAGCTCCAACAAAGCAGCAAAACCTCTGTGGAATAAGCTGCCACTCAACGCCAAATTCTGGGAAGTCCTGCTTATGTGCTAGCAGTTTCACAAAGTGGCTCCAGGACTCTAAATATGCTAGTAACTGTTGTCAGCTTTCTAGCGACAACTCCAAATGTGAAATTTTTTCCCCAAGGCTGATCCTCCTAGAAATTTCAAAATTACCTGAGCTCCCCATTGCTATCTCTAAACTAATTAGATGGAAAAAGATTTTCAAGAAGTTTAAGGGCTTAAAATACATCCTGGTCAAAAATGCCAACTAATTAAAAGGTATTTTTAATCTAAAGTGAGAACTATTCCCTAGAAATCTTTGTCAATACACGTTCTGATCTGCTGTACCATGTGAATTCTGTTCTCATTAACCAAGTTGATAAACACATTTTATACACCATGATGAGCATAAATCTGGGCCTTACAGATATATCACCCCAGAAAGCCAAATAGACAACAGGATAGGGCTGTTGAGAGGGCCCATCAAAAACACTGCTAAAAGGCCTCATTTTCAGAAAGCGAATGGGCACTTCTTCAGTCTATGCTGGCTGGTCTTCTAAAGCATTTCAGGTGGAACAACCCAAATTCCAAAAAACTCCCCAAAAGCCTGGCTGCTCCTCTGCTTCCTCAGAGCTGCTGTGCATCAGGGGGGACTCACATGGACTCGAGAACCAGAGAGGAAGAACAAGCTTGCGTTGGCAAGAAGATATGTGAAGGAAGCTAATAAGTCTTTGTTTGACATTTTTAAATTAAACAAAGCCAGGAATCGAACCAGAAGAGTATAAGTGAAAGTACAAACTACAGGCAGCCCAAAGTTAGCGATGGGAAGCGTCATGGAGACTGGGAGCATCAAATGGATGCAGGACAGACTCACGCTCCTGTCAGATGAAACAACAGCATTTAAAGCCAGCACAGGTTCCTTTATGCTACTCTTTAGAACTGACTAAATGACCAAAACAGTTGGTTTGATGAAGCCAGTTTCAGTATATTCAGTATAGCCACTGCTTTCACCACAGAAAAATATAGAATCACTGTAAATACTCTAACAGTTGGACTTGATGATCTTAAGGGTCTTTTCCAACCTAAATGATTCTATGATTCTATGAAAATACTGAAAATATGCATAGAAAGGAAAAAGACTTAAAAGAATCAGACCACAACTTTGGCTGAATTTTTCTTTTTGATGATCGCCACCAGCAGCAAGGAGCAACGAAGGACTGGATCAGTCTCACAGCTCTGCCGAGCTGAGCCAAGCTGCGTCTGAACAACGCTGGCTGGGAGCTTGCCCCAGTGTGTCCCTGTCCCAGCCACGGGCTGTAAACAGTCGAAACAATACCGTGTCGAGACCTGAATGTGTCTGAACTCTTGTGGTTGCATTTCCTCCTCGCACACCTGGTCCTCCAGCCCATCCTTGAGACTGGCTGGCCACAGTCCTCCTCTCCTCGGTGAGAAGAAGCTGTGCCAGTAAAACACATCTTGAAAACACAGGGACAGCTGGAACGTCAAACCATGGCACAAACCACAACGGCCTCTTTCCCTTGCATGTACTTTAATGGTTTTAAAATCAGGTTAAGTGACTCTGTGGGTTTATTGAAAGTAGAACCCAATGTGTGGGTTCTCAAGAGCATTGCCAGCAAAAACCTTTTCTTGCACTCACTCTTGGGGCAGGGTAGCAGCTAATGGGGAACTCTAAAATTGGAAATAAAATGACCTATTTATGTATGAGGAAAGTTGATAGAATAATATTTAAAGGTTTGCGATTGGCTTCGCATTGTCTTTCTTACAAAGCTACAGGTGCACTGTGATAAATTCCTAATAGAACAAAACTAGAGAGGCAAAAGGTTTGTACAAAAACTGCTGGCTAAACCTCACCTACTTTAACAAAAAAAATCTTTTCTTCTTTACTTGTGGCAAAACTGCAACCTTCATTAATAGATTTATACTGATTTAATTAGATTGACAGCGGGGTTTGGTGCAGGATGCTAATACAAGTGTACATTTCAGCTGGTTCCTATTTCTGGTCTAATGTCTTCCTGAAGCCTGCCCAAGAAGAGTTATTGAAAAAAAAAAAAAGGAACTTCTTAAAAGTGAAGGTTTTTTTTCAAAGATGGGTGGATCTGGGTTGTGTATTAGCAGTCCTATTAGGGAATTATTCTCAACTGGCACTACTAAACTTGCCCCACATTTAACGAGACACAGAAATAGGGCACTCCAACCATGTATACAGATGGAGCTGTATTTTTCCCTGGAGTACTGGGGAAAAAATGGCTGTTATTAAGCTCAACTCAAACAATGTTGGTGCCACTGCCCCAAATAATGAGGCACAATATGTCCACTTGAATTCTTGGATTTACGAGAGAAAAAATAACAGCTGTGATGTCAAATAGCAGACCCTGAGAAGAACTGTTAGGAAGAAAGGTACTTATGTCCTCATGTGCATCTCCATCTGCACCCAGGCCCAGTAAACAGAATTCTCATACTTACTAAGTGACTCGGTGATTGAGGCAGTTGTGCTTGTGATTTTGGTTGTTTAGTTTTTTGGTGGTGGGTTGTTTTTTTTTTTTGTTCTATTTAAGTCAGTACAATCCTAATGTGTCACCAGTTTAAAGGTATTTCGCTATTATCAAGGCAGGATATAGTTTTTCTCACTACTTTAGTAAACTAGTAAAAGTTAGCTGCTAGAAAGGGAATAAATGACACAGATATAAGCTAGCTTTTACTAGTAGTACTACACCCACTGCACCCTTAAAAAGTTTTCCTGATTCATGTGTACATTATACAAACAGATGTTACATAAAGCAATACAAAATCACGTAGAAAAAATCTGTTAAAACATGGAGAACCGTTCCCTTCCCTTCCAAAGTACATACAGTGATTTGAATTTAGCAATTTACACAAAGTTTTCTGCTCTTTTTCCTTTTTAACACTGAGAAAATGGAAGAAGAGGGAAAATACGGTGCCCAAAGCCACAAAAGACATGAGGGGAACCAACAGATTCTTGAAAAAAATTCCAGATCTTTGCAAGGATCCTTTTCCCCTGGATTGTGATTCATCTCTTTAGTCAATTCGATAAAGCTGGAAAGAAAATTCTAAAATGAACAAGACATCTTTTTTTTATTCAGTAGCACACACCAAAGTTTTCCCAAGCTCTTACGCAGCTCTTCTAAAGTAATATTCCTATCCTTTCTGAAGATGTACATATGTTTTGAAGGGAATTTGCTCTATTTAAAATACATTATTGTTTTCCTCTGTTATTAATAAGGGATTAAAGAAATAATTTTCTCTGCTAAACAGTATGTAGGGAAAATTCTTACTTTTGCAGTATAATCCATGTAAGTGTCACATCAAGTGATATAGCACTTGAGTCTTGTTACACCTAAGTATTTTTACCACATTTCTGATGAGTTACTCTAAAGGCACAGTTCTGCTTTCTTCTGTAAACCCAGTATCTTACTGTCATCAAATAAACAAAAAGTGAAACACGAACTTTCATTAATGATAAACTTAAGTCAAAGGATCTCTTGTTAAAATTAAGGATGGCATGATTTACAGTTGTAATGGATTACTGAAGATCGTTCATCACCAAAAATAAGCCCATAATTTTTATTGCTAACCCAGAATTTTAATATGAAAAATGTATCCTCTTTTTTGTTCATGTTGCCATAATACCAGAACAACCAAGTATTGCGAATATGAAACAAGAGTTCCATTTTACAGCTGGGAAACTTCTGCACTGAGGATTGAAACTTGTTTTTCAGGAAGGAGTGAGATATGTTTGTGGTCTCTTAAAGTTACTGTGTGCGATGCATCTTTTTTAAAGCTTTGTGCACATTTCAGCACTGATTTACCATGATTCCCACTTGATCGCAAAAAACTAATTGGAAGTATTGGAAGGGCCCTGAGATGCCATCTTAGTCAACATCTAGATTCCTGCAGTCAACCATGATGGCTACTATGACACCTTACCATTAGGCTATTTTAAAAAATCTTCCCAATCTGAGATATATTAGATGACTGACTCTCTGGAAGTACCTTCCACATTTCTTGGACCACAGAGGTAGTTTACATTACCAACTCAAACTGGACATCTTGTTTTCAGATGGCTGAGATGAAAACCAACTCTAATTGACCTACCCCAGGATAGAGGAAGACTGCAAGGTTTGCTTCCTCATTGACGGCCAAACCACAGAATCATTCTCCAGGTCCCCTTCCCTCAAGCTCTACTGTGAAGTATATTCTTAGCACCAGAAGAATCGCAGATAGGAGAGTTCATACTCAACTGCATGCGCAACTGCATTCGTCTTGACACAAGTAATTAGTATTTATCCTTCACAAGG
The DNA here is from genome assembly GCA_008711295.1 of Anarhynchus alexandrinus. Classification (NCBI taxonomy): domain Eukaryota; kingdom Metazoa; phylum Chordata; class Aves; order Charadriiformes; family Charadriidae; genus Anarhynchus; species Anarhynchus alexandrinus. The sequence goes on from VUYV01000023.1 coordinate 6,292,086, forward strand.
GTGAAACAGACTGATGTGGAATACTAATTTACCAGACCAATGCAACCCAGAGTCTTACAATTATTTAAGCAGAAAGAACTTAAAATTTTGGAGATGCAGAAGAAAAAGAGTACCATTTTGGCATATGGCTTAAAAAGAATTACATAAATTATAGATCTAACTGCATTTGTTGGCATTCATTCAGTGCTGCTGTTATATTTCATAATTAAACTTAATTTTATAGAGCTGTACTCCAGTGGTCTAGGTCAGCAGTCAATTAAAGAGTATCCCTCTACAGGACAAACGTAATACTCAGGTAAGTAAGCATCATCATAAATGAGCAGGCCAACTTTTTTTTCTCACGTAATTTGAATGCCAAGACTATCCATACCAGCTCAACGGACTTGCTCCTAGTGGGTGGGAGCATTGGAAAGGACTTCTCCTCCACGAATTGTGAGTCCAAGATTTTGCTACTGTACCTTCATTAACTTCCAGGATTGAAAAAATACAAAGAATCAGCCTAGAAATGGGAAGCAGGCAATGAAAAGTTGTATCAAAGTAACACAGGATTTAAGATGGGCTGTAGGCAGCCAAACAACAGGGCGCACGTGACAACAACAATGTGCCCCTTCAGCACAGACAGCCAGGAGAGACATCCACCAAAGCTTTTAATTTTTTTAAAGCGGGGAGGGGGAGAAAGAGGGAGAATTTTGGCAGCTTGAACAAACCTGTTTACCCCACAACCACGGATGAACTAACTGCCAGTCAGTTGAAGTGAGAACTGCCCGAGAATCAGTACTGCAGCATGTTGACGAGAGAAAAATCACGCTGTGAATGGTGATAATAGGGACAGTTCTAGATGTTGCATTATGTAGCTCTTCACGTCTTGCTATTAATGCAGTATCAATAGTGCTTGCTAAATCAGCAGGTAGCAAAAGTGAGTTTTGCAGTTTAGACAAGATAAATCAGGCATGATTTAACTTATCCCATGATCAAAGTATATATCAAACTGCTCAGGATTCTGCTGGGTATACTTTTCATGCTGTAAGTCATAGGATCCTGTGTTCTTCACTTAGCCAAAACGCTGGCTGAAGTCAACAGCAGTTTTGAGTAATTTAAAAGGACTGGGAAGATACGCACCTATCCCTTAGTACAGGAGCTGCACATCCAGAGAAGGAAAATAACCATCAGCTGCTACAAAAGCAACTTCTTATCAGCACTGTTATAAGACATTATCGGCACTATTATAAGACATCTATAAATATGGCTTAATTTACTTAAGAGCTCACCTGGGACCTCTACTCTTTGGACAGGTGCTTGAAAACGAATGTCAAAAACAACGTTATCAGTTATCTAAAGCCGATATCTGTATGTAACATTTCAGACTTGTGCAAACTTACTTTGGCAGAGGCTATCAAAGGGAAGCAAATGGACTAGCGTTCAGATAGAAAATGAAGATAAACTGGATAAAAACCACTCAATACTGACTGGTCAGAAATACTGACAATGAATACGCTTCAATGAATACAATTTCAGCTATAACTTCATCCTCTGATGTGTGCAGGGACATAAAAGCTATGAGCTAAAAATATATGAAATAACTTGCACTTCTTAGGAAAAAGAAGTGATGTACTACCACGGATACTGATGTATATATACCTTCCTTGGGTTCCTCGGGCTGGTGAGACCAGAAAATGTAATTGTGAAAGTGAAATAAATCCCTGTCAGATACGCAAAACCTCTGCAAAACACTTACACAGCATGAATACAAATTGACATACCAGAGCTATGAGACAATGCTAGAATCAGAGGATATCATTACAACGTTGAACTGTTAATCACAGCTCAAAATAAAACAACATGTTTATTTCAGTGGTAAAATCACAACTGGGGGATCTGCTCTCTCTCTCCTAATGTTAGGCTGGTGTTTACTGCCCTAATGGACATCTTCTGGGAGCTGATGGGTGATACATCTTAAGATAAAATCCAAACTTCACTATGATGACTGCTCTTTATGGCTAATGATTAATGTTATCAGGAACTCAAACATTTATATCCACAGTAGCTACCTGCCTGCCCACCTCAGTAGTAATTTCAATAACTTTTTAGGAAGAGACAGCGATGTTTGAGAAGTTTACACTGCAGTGGTCCTAAGTGGAAGCCAAATAAAAAGAAATAAAATATTTAAAACTCATGCTTCACTATTACCGAGGGATCTAAAAATAGAAAGACTCGGAACAAAGCTATGGGAGATTTTCAGTTCAAAAAGGGGAGTCCAGGAAAAATTGAGATGGCCATGAAAAAAACATGCTGATTAAAAAATAATTACGTCACGGGTTTCTCAGGATCTCACCAAACCCCCTCCACGCCGCCACTCCGGCTCTCTGCCATCCCCGTTCTCCCCAGCCCGCCCGGCCCCCGCGCATCGCGGCCGCCCCCCCGGGAGGGCTGCAGAGACACCCCCCCTCCCCC